>JAWPHD010003936.1:0-201618 GCA_037043455.1 Cyrtodaria siliqua | reverse complement strand
CAGAAAAAGTGAGTTTCGAGTCAGAAAAAGTGAGTTTCGAGTTGAAAAAAGTGAGTTTCGAGTCAGAAAAAGTGAGTTTCGAGTCAGAAAAAGTGAGTTTCGAGTCAGAAAAAGTGAGTTTCGAGTCAGAAAAAGTGAGTTTCGAGTTAAAAAAAAGTGAGTTTCGAGTCAGAAAAAGTGAGTTTCGAGTTAAAAAAAAGTGAGTTTCGAGTCAGAAAAAGTGAGTTTCGAGTCAGAAAAAGTGAGTTTCGAGTTGAAAAAAGAATTTTTGGTAATTCACAGGTCATTAAAATGTGTATGAATAAATGAAAGAGTATTTGAAGCGTTTTCACACCAAAATTCCGTTGGTGCGTGCGTGTGTGTGAGAGAGATCAGTTATACTGACCCAAACAGCATCTTGGTTTAAAATTTACATTCCAGATGACTGTATTTTCATATAATAAGAAATGGACAAAACTCGCATTTTCCATTTTTTTTCAAAGACGTTATTTAGAAATTACAATATGACAGGTTGCAATTAATAATCAAAGTTTATATAGCCAAATATAGTAGCTTTAATGGGTAGCAGTTAATACACAAAAATATGGAATGCATTCTATAATGTCTAAAATGTAAATATGTACATTAACAAAATTTGTTATTACTATACTTGTGAATATATATTTATATGCTATTTTATTACCATTATTTTACGTGTAAATATTTTACGGTCCAAGTACCATCAATTTACTCAATATTATAAGGCGGACTAGGGATCAAGAGTGTTAACCTCAGGTCTACGGGGGTGTCGCCCCACCCTATGGAATCAGGTATCCAGTTTAATTTTGGCCCATAATCCAGCTCTAAGTATAGATTAGAGATTGTTTTAGAAGAATTTATAAAGAATGTTTTAAACAATTTTTTAACCTTCCTAGTGTTTGGTCCACTTTTTCGTTTAGTTAATTAGGTTTTGCGGCTTTTACCGAAAGGACATCAAACATGCCGACAAGGAACTGCCACGCTCTCAACTTGAGCGTAAACGTCTAAGCATGCGCAGTGCAACCAGGCTTTCTTCACCATTAAGCAGGGCAACCCGGGTTCGGTTCCCGGGCGACGCATATGTTCTGTTGAGCCACCGTGGCTCAGTGGTCTACGGCACAAGTTTACCGACCAGAGGTTGTGGGTTCGCTCCATATGTCCGAAATGTAGTAAGTACTAGTGCCTACCCCAGGAACGGGGGACACACACATTAGGATCTCATCGGTCATCATGTGTGGAATTGGGTTCAAAATTCGAGTTTGGCGTGAGCCCATGGCAGTTTCTCTGGGATAATTTTCCCCTTTCGGCTTCAAAAAGTACCATTAACATGTGGACAGGGGGCGGGTTGGGGGTCTTCACATAATGCTGCCTTGTAAACATCTCATAATCCCAATTAAAAATCACAGACCGATGACTGGACGAAACGGTGGGCAAAACACTAAATTAGTATGGAATCCGGAATCCAATTTGCTGCCCCGGAATCCAGTTTAATTTTAGGACCGAATCCGGAGTCCAGTTTAATTTCCAAGACCGAATCCGAACTCGTGAAAAAATACCATCTAACACCGATATCAACAAATATCCTCCATATCATTTTGTTCTTCAAGAGTAAGTTCTCTTTCTTCCACTTAATTCATGTACTTATCATTTGTTTTCAAAGTTTCCATTAAATCGGCTTTACCAAATCTGAATGAAAATGATTTTATGTGTACATATTGATAAGTAAGTAAACTATTAAACATTCACTTAAAGGTTCCCAATCGGATTATTTCTTCAGATTCTGTAAAATTCTAAAGAAGTCGTTTTCTGTTTCTCGGCATGCTTAATTATGATGAAAATTAGATAACCAGTTTCCAAATAGTTCGCCCATTTCAAATGATTTGCTCACTCAAGATGATAACTTGAAAAAGATAGTGTTTTTTTGTTCTATGAACGAAATGATTTTCCTAAATGATCAACCGTATAACGTCAATAAAAAATAAACATAAAATATAAATGATGATGATAATAATAATACAGGCATTGCCATTTAAACGTGTCGCTTAAATTGGTTCCCTGACTGAACAAATTGGCAATTTCTAGAAAAAGTGAAAATGTAAGAGATTTCAACGCACTCTTGATTAATTTGACCGGATGTCATTCTGCCAGCGTGCTAGCGATTTATATCTAAATAAGTATTACTCTGATTTATTAATTTATTGCAAAACTAAAACCATTTTATTTTCCTTTATAAATACTCGAACCATTATTGTAATTCTATGATTATTAGAAATATTTGTATGTGCTTTGCATCATATGAAAGCAAGTCTTATCACTATTTCATTATGTGTTTGCTTTCATAATATAGTTGGTTCGGCACTCTTTTACTTTCATCCGGCATTTCTCTATATATGTGCAACACTTATCAAATAAACCCTTTTAATAACAAGCTATTTTGTTGGAATTCCTACATTACACAATAAAATGACGAGACAACTGTTTTATTATGGTTTATTCCTCAATATACACAAACGATAGTCATGATTAAGGCAAAAATTGAACAAACAAGTGTTGAGCCATAAAAAAATAAGAAATTTGAAAAATTATAAAAGAAAATAACACAAACTATACACAATTTAGTATCTTTTTCAATAGTATGAATGAAATCGACAAGTCAAAATTAATTTTATTCATTCCTCCATTAGTGGAGAGTATAACATATTTACAGCAATTGAAAATCATAATGTAATTATATATAAACATATCATAAAAGATAATTACAGATATTTAGTTAAATGAGTTATATATAAATACTATGTGGAATTATACTTATACGAGTTGGACTATTTAACAACTTTATAGTGTATTATGAACAAAACAATTCATCTGTAGTGTACGAGCTTATGAAGTACGAGTCATTTAATTACACATTGGATTGATGCAATATGCAAGGTTGTTGATAATGATATATAATACATTTAAACATATATATCCAGTTAACATGATTATTAGGTGGTTTATTTTTGATAAACAACTATATTATATATTATGCACAAAACAAATCATCGGTAGTATACAAGTTTTGAAGTATGAGTCACTCTGCAGGTTTTTTTCCGTAGGTTGAATATATTGATCCTCGATGCTAGAGCCTGATATCATTTACAATGTAATATGACTGCGGAATATTTTATTTTATTTTTGTCATGTGTGTGCACCAGCTTAATATTGGTGCGAGCATGGGTGAGTGCACATATATAGTATACAAGGGTATGCATGTACATACATACGTTTAACCAACATATAATTTTTTTATTATTACATATTTGTTTTTTTGTTCTTCGCATAATGTACTTTATCACCGATTATAAGTAAACGTATATTGATACAGTCCATTTGGGGCGCCGTCCACGGATTGTATATATTTAGACTGAGAGGTTGTCAAATGCAAACTATTTCTCTTTTCAGAACTTTATTTCTTCTTTCTTATACATGGAGTTGTGTCTATTATTCTGCAGTGTTGATTGGTGGTACCTGTGATGTTTTTGAGTATACCTCAATGTCGCCGTTTAATTTGTCTAATGTAAAACGTAAAAATAAAAATGAATTTAAAAATATGTACTTTCAACGTTAAAGGATTAGGCGAAACGAAAAAACGAAGACAAATATTGGAGTGGCTTAAACTAAACAATTATTCAATATGTCTTCTACAGGAATTACATTGCGAACCGAATTGTTTTGAAAAATGGAAACATGAATGGGGGCACGAAGCTTATTTTAGCGGTGACAGTAGTAATAGCAAAGGCGTGGGCATCCTTGTAAACCCAAACGTCCAATGTCCAATGTCTAATCACGATTTTTTTCCTAATATAAAGGTTCCGAAAATAAACGAAGAACAGAAGCATAATCTTGAAGGAAACCTTAATGAATACGAATGTACAATGGCACTTAAAGATATGAAAAACAATAAAAGTCCTGGCTCAGATGGTTTAACCACTGAATTCTATAAAATATTTTGGAATGATTTAAAACTCTTCTACTTGAATTCGATAAACTATTCATTTGACAACGATAACTTAACTACGCTACAAAAACAAGGTATAATAACGCTCTTACCAAAAAAGGACAAGGAACTTACAACACTTAATAACTGGAGACCAATAACTTTATTAAATATTGACTATAAAATCGCTACAAAAACAATCGCAAATAGAATTAAAAGTGTTATTCCACATATAATTAATGCATCACAGACCGGTTTTATAAAGGGGAGATATTTAGGGGAAAATGTAAGACTTTTATTTGATGTCATGGATTATCTTAACGACAACGAAAGTCCAGGTTTACTTTTTTTCGCAGACTTTGAAAAGGCATTTGATAGTATAGATCATGATTTTATTTTTACATGTTTGAAATATTTTAACTTTGGTGATTCAATAATAAATTGGATAACTATTTTATCATGATATACAAAGTTCTGTATCAAATAATGGACATATATCTGAATTCTTTAATGTACAAAGAGGAGTTAGACAAGGATGCCCACTGTCACCAATTTTGTTTATTATTGCTATTGAAATTTTATCGAATGCTGTAAAACTTGAGAAAAACATTAAGGGGATAGTTGTAGCCGAAGAAGAAATTAAAAATTCATTTTTCGCCGACGATGCAACGTTTATGATAGATGGTTCACAAAAATCATTAGAAACGCTTGTTAACATTATTGAACAATTTCGAAATATATCTGGGTTAAAATTAAATACAGATAAAACAACTATTTTAAGAACTGGAAGCCTTAAAGATACAAAAATTGAATACTGTAAAAACAAAAAATTTCGATGGACATCAGATAAAGCAGTTACCTTAGGGATGGTTTTCACAAATAATAGAAATAAATTACATGAACTCAACTTAAATACACAAATTGATGAATTTTATACGTGTTTAAATAAATGGAAAAAACATGATTTATCATTGATAGGTAAGATCACAGTGATCAAAAGTTTTGCGCTTCCAAAACTTATATACCCGTTAACAGTACTAGAAAACCCTAAAAAGGATATTATCAAACAAATAACAAAACATATGTATGAATTCCTATGGAATGAGAAACCTGATAAAATAGGAAGAAAAACTTTAATACAGGAATACGAAAAAGGAGGGCTTAAAATGATAAACTTGGAAGTGTATATAAATTCTTTAAAGTGTAGCTGGATTAGGCGAATATTAGACCAAAATAATAACGGATCATGGAAACGTCCCTACGCAAAAGAACTAAATAAAATAGGTGGAAGTGCGTTTTTCGAATGCAATCTTAATAGTAAAGACGTAAATACCATTGACATAAAAAATGTGTTTTTGAAAGAAATTATTGAAAGTTGGTCAAAAGTAAATTTTACGAAGGATATAGAATATATTTCCAAACAGATTATCTGGAACAACTCTTCATTAAAACACAAGAAAAAAGTAATCTATATTAAAGAATGGGATAATTTAGGATTGAAATATATTGAACAACTATACGATTATCGAGTCAAGAGATTTTTTACATTTACAGAGTTTAAACAAATATTCGGAGTCAGAAATAGTGCCTTTCTACAATACCATACGTTAATTAACAGCATTCCAAACGAATGGAAAACGTTACTCCAAGAAGAACAAATAAATGTAACAAATAGCAAAAATGTTCTGATAAAGAGTTTTCTAAAGAGTAAAATGCCAAATAAACTCCTAACTAAATTACTGATAGAAAAAGAGACACATAACAATACTGTGAAACCACAAGTAAAGTGGGAAGGTATTCTCGGAGATCTAGATTGGAAAAACATTTATTTTTCATCATTCAAAAGTACAATTGACACAAAACTACGTACATTCCAATATAAATATATCATGAGAATCATACCATGTAATAAGTTACTGTATAAATGTAAACTAGTTAGTTCTAGTTTATGTGATTTTTGTGAAATGCATGTAGAATCTCTCATACACTTATTTTGGGAATGTCCAATTATTCAACAATTTTGGACGAGTTTACAAATATTTCTCCATGGTAAAAGTTTGGATGTAAATTTTGATCTAAAAACAATATCATTTTGTATAAGTAAAAACACAAATAATAGCAGTATTGTCAACTTTATTATACTTATAGCAAAATATTTTATTTTTATAAACAAATGCAGGAAAGCCATCCCGGAGTTAAATTGTTTTATACAATATTTAAAAAAAAGAAAGGACATAGAACAGAACATTGCAGTATTTAAAGATAAAATTGAACAACACAACAAGAAATGGGAAAAGTTTAACGCATAAGGGAAACTAGATGGTGACCGAGATATACAATAAAATAATCAACATATATAATTAAAACTGTATACAACAATACAACGACATCATTGACTCTAACACTCCAATACTCCTGTTCCTACTATCTGTCAAATCTTTCTATGTCTGCTAATTCTAAATTCTTCTAAAAGTTTCTTTTAGGACATACATGTATTATAAGATGTTGCATCAATGTAACACATTGCTATACAACTGTACGTTAAAGTTCATATATGCTTGTAACATTTTGTAATATATTATGCATTGAGAGAAATAAAATATTAAAAACGATAAAAGATAATTATGTACACGCTGATACAACGTGATCAAGAATCATGTTTACGAATAGTACAAATATGTGACTGTGACACGATTAAGAAATTGAAGCTGAACACTAAAGTTAATCTTATTACGAAATCGAAACCAATAAGAAATAGTATAGTGAACAACCACATGCATATAAATCAACCATATCAAGCATAGCCATACATTAGAACGCAGTGATCGCGAAAAAATGCTGCTAAATTATGGTAATCAGACTACAAAAGAATTACACAATATTTAGAGTTAAAATAGAAAAGAATACATTTGTAAACAGTTTATACAAAATTTAAAAAATATACAGAATACAACATAACAATGAACAAGGAAACATCAAAAAGGATTAAGCAAACCATGATTGTAATAGATATTTGTCAATGAATGAAAACCTGTTAGACCCTACATATTGTTGCTGCACAAACGTCAGACAATACACAATAAACTCAGAAGAATTAATTTGCCCCACTGAAGTCTAAAAGACAAACTTTAATCAGAAAAAGACAATTGTGAATATTCTTTTAAAAAAGATAAGAGATATATCATTATATCATTTATATTTTTCCCTTTTGTATCAAAGGTAGATGATGGCTTTGTTTTGATTATTCCTTAGAGTAAAGAAACAAAATAGATCTTGATATGAAAGTGTACAAAAAAAGTTTCATGTGAAATACAAATATGCTATGAAATGCATTTTATAAATGAAAATAGTTTCATCGTATGACTGTTATCAGATGTAATAGTCAATATATACAATAATAAACAACACAAAGTAAAATAACACAATGCTGTTGCAAAAAACAGGACATTTATTTTCTAAATAGCCTAAATCTGGGTTCCAAATGCCAATGTCTTAATTAATGGTTTGTCAATTAAATATATAACCTAATAGTTTATACCGATTGTAAATTAAGTGTGTCAATTAAATTGGCTAAAAGGGTATTTTATGCCCTTCCCCCCTCCCCCTTGAAATGGCGACGGGCATATAGTGTTGCCCGTCCGCGCATAATCGCATTGGTTCATGTCCGCTCAATATCATCGCTATGCATGGTCGGATTTTAAAATAACTTGGCATGAGTAATAACCACAAGAGAACCATACGTAGTGTGAAAAACCCGGGTCACTGTTGTCAAGGTCAAGGTCATAGCGTGCGATTGAACTTGACAAATTCAATGTACAAGCGTATGTTCATGTCCGCTCAATAACATCGCCATACATGATCGGATTTTAAAAAAAAACGACATGAGTATTAACAACAAGAGTCTGATGTGTCGTATGAAAGACCCAAGTCGCTGTTGTCAAGATCAAGAGTGCGACTGAACTTCATTCAATGTAAAACCCTATGTTCGTGTCCACTCAATTACATCGTCATTCATAGTTGGATTTTATAACAAGTTGGCAAAAGTAATAACCACATAAGTATGTGTCGCGTGAGACTCAGGTCGTGTTGTCAGGGTCAAGGTCACAGTTTGCGATTTGAACATTAACAAATTCAATGTAAAAGCCTATGTTCATTTCTGCTCAATTACATCGCCATACATGGTTGGATTTTAAAATGACTTGACATGAGTAATAACCACAAGAGTATGTGTCACGTGAAAGTCTCGAGTCACTGTTGTCAATGTCAAGCGTGTGATTGAACTTTGACAAATTTAATGTAAAATCTTAGGTTTGTGTCCGCTCAAATACATCGTCATTCATGGTTGGATTTTAAAATAACTTTGCATTAGTAATAACCACATAAGTATGATGTGTCACACGAAAGTCGCTTTGTCAAGGTCAAAGCATGCAATTGAACTTTGACAAATTCAATGTAAAAGCCTTTTATCATACATAATAACCACAAAAATATGTGTTGCCTGAGACCCAAGTCGCTGCTGTCAAGGTCAAGGTCACAGTGTGCGCTTACAATACACTTATTTTGAGTAAAATCTTTGTTTTCAGATCAATATCTCATGAAATACTTCAGCTTTGCAAGTAAGTTACTTATAATGATCTTCATAAACCATGCAGTCCAGTTTACCTATTTTGAGTTCAACAGTTACCAAAACTGTGACCATTCCCATGTTGCTTGTGCATCCATGTCTGTGACACATTTCTAGTTTTTAATCTGATCAGGGTCTCATGTTGTATGACTTGTATTTGCTTCTTTATTAGTTTATGTATTCCTACTTTTGCCATCATGAAAAAATCAACAAACAATAATAGAGTTTATAATTTTGACATTTGTCTGAAATATAGCATGCCAGTTGTCAATACTGAGTTAAAGGGAATAGAGTTGATTTTGACATGCATGATGACTTTTATGAAAAGCTAAAAAAATGTAAGTTTGAGACAAAGATTGATGCTGGATATCTCAGATTTGCAAAGAGTTTTTAAAATCGGTTAAACGAATCCCATAATCAATGAGATTAAAGAGGAGCATAATTTCTATCCAATGGACAGAAGTTCAAATACCCCTTAATTTTGACTGCTTTTGTTAAGTAACGGCAAAAAATAGCAGTTTTCAGAAAAAAATGTCTTTGCCATATCTAGTTTTAGACCAGTTGGGATATTTTATACACATTTTGGGGACTCATTAAAATTTACTTTTTCTGACTCGAAACTCACTTTTTCTGACTCGAAACTCACTTTTTTCAACTCGAAACTCACTTTTTCTGACTCGAAACTCACTTTTTTCAACTCGAAACTCACTTTTTCTGACTCGAAACTCACTTTTTTCAACTCGAAACTCACTTTTTCTGACTCGAAACTCACTCACTTTTTTCAACTCGAAACTCACTTTTTCTGACTCGAAACTCACTTTTTACAACTCGAAACTCACTACTCGAAGAAAAGAAATCCTCGTTGAAAGTGAAAATATAACATTTTAAAACTATGTGTGATAGGATGATACAATAATCAATTATCTTTCAATATCAATCAAAATATTTCAATTTTTTAAGTGTTTTCATTGTAAAATTATCCACACAAATAGGTCACATCAAGTCTTGTACAAAAAAACAAAAATGGCGGTATACCGGTGTATAGGTATAAATCACCTCGCATGTTTTTATATTAGCATATTTGGGAACATGTGACCTGATTTATTACGAAGCTAGATGGTCAAGCTTAAAACTAGCAGACGACACCAAAAACAAATTTGTTCAATTTTGAGACAGGGTGAGGCATGCTATTTGTTTCTAGAATGGAAAAAAAAGTAGAAAAAAATAGGAGGTATTTATTTTGTTCTTTTTAAAATGGAAAATATTTAATAATTTTGATTATTTCTTGTGTTGATACATCATGTACATAGCGGCAATCTAGGTCAACACATTTGCATACAAATGAACTTATGAACAGACATTGCATCATGGGAATGGGATTTTTACAAATAAGCGACCACCGGCAAACAGGGGACGTTCTTTATTAGGAACTATTGAATAGTAGTAAAACATGAAGTAGACGTAAGTAATATGCTTACAACGGAAAACTCTGATAGTCATTTCATAATCTCATCATTTCAATACAATTTAATAGTAAAAACAATATTCTTACCAGCACGTCGAAACGGGTTGTAAATATAAAAGTATATAATATTGTTCAGAGGTAGAACATTAACTTTTAACTTGATTAACATAGTTCGGCCTCACGAACTTTCTCAGACACTGCTTGTAGAAGAATGCGTGCAACAATAACCAGAATGCACCATTCTAAAACTATAAATATAAAAGTATATAACACTCCTGGGCCCTGTATTATTAAACATCTGACGATAAGTCCCACATTTTAAAATCGTTCACTTTTTTCACTTTTAACATTCCATGTAGACAATTATGTGTGCATGTAGTGCAGAAATATCAAATGCACATATGCATAATTAAATGAAATGCAATCAAGTTTATTTGGAAAGTGCAATTTATAGTGAAGCATTTAAGAAACGGATTTACGATCATAATGGTCGTAAGTTGTTTCATAAAACGGGGCCCTGGGGTTCATGTGTCCGGTACATAATCAGTTTGGTTGCAACGTATGCATGACTGTAAGTCACAGAAGTTGTGAAGGTGTCGCTTATAAAATTATATAAAAGTATTGTGCACAGTTTGAAAACCAGCCAGATCGGAATAGTAACACCAGAGTTATGGCCCTTGACTGTAAGTCACAGAAGTTGTGAGGTGAAACATAATTAAGTCACAGAAGTTTTGATGGTGAAACATGTACCGAGAGGTGTCCGACGCATTTTCAAGAGAATTACACCTTTCAAATATTTGTTTTGTGCCAGCGATGTTTTGATCGTTCAAGTCCTTAAAGCTACTATTTTATTCAGTCCCTATCAGTAGGAACGCCACGGACCTATAACATATCAGTTCTGTTTGCATTTTTACTCCGCGAACATGGACTATTTCTTTGTATTTTACGGACCATTTTACGAATTTTCAATTAAACAGACGCCATTTTTTTACACCCGAAATTGGGCGCGCTACATCTGCGAGCACTACGGGTACCTATGGAGTCAACAACACACGTACAATGTTTTATACCGTAGATTATGTAAAAACGAATGCCTTACCGGACGAAATAACGTCCCATTATGTGTCTACACGGTGCAGTGTTGTTGACAGAAATTTTCTCGCACATTCGTGAATACATAACCCGATACAACTACCATTGAAACAATGTAAACTGCCATTGACATTTGACTGAAATCGGTCAGATTCATATTTATGTACAGCAGAGTTTTGAGACAAGGAAGTGATTTTGAATTTACATTTATTTACATTTACTAGATACTTTCTGTTGCGAAAAAAACGCGCCACATTTCGAGAAAATATACTTCACTTAAAAGCTTTTAATGAGGTGGAGCTACTACGCTTGCATCCAATGTGTCTCAAAAGAAATGACTATTCCATTGGCTGGAAACATGCTGTGAAAGTGGAACAATGTTTTCAGTGGATCTCCAATTCAGGCTACATTATATTTTACATGTATAATGAATGATGAGAGATGTTTTTATTACATTAACGTGTAATTGAGCACAAGTAGTATAATTACTATTCATGCTTTATTCAATTTAGTTCTACTTTGTTTCTTTTCTTTTTTAAATATGTTACATCATGTATAACAAAGGATAAAATATATGAGTTATTTCCCCAATGGTGGGGACAGACAAAGGGGCCAAAACTGGTTGGATGGTTGTATCCGTCTGTTCATACCCAATAAGTGTATATATATGGTTATAGGGTCGGGATCTCAATGGTTTCCGAGTTATTACCCAGGGGCTATGTCCCCAGAGGTAGGGCTGATTCTTGTTGTTTTAAGGTTGCATGCGGGGCCTGGGATTTTCCTTTCAGCCGGGATATTTTGTTTTCATTTCTTTAAAGCCGGGATTTTTATTTCGCCTAGTGCACTGGCCAGATTATTTTTTTCGTTAACTTGAAAGCCAGAATTATTTTTTTAAAGTTTTACTATTCGTAAAATAAGAAGAGCTGTTGTAGATCTACTCGTCTGCATCAACGTTGGTTTTCAGTTGTAGTAATTGAAAAAATAGTCCAATTATTTCGGCAACCACTGGACAGTGAAACTTGAAATATGTAATCAGTACCATCAATGACACTGGTAGACACATGTTCCATAACTCTGTATTAGCATGACCCTTTTCTTACTTTGAATTTCTGGTTTAAATGTTCTTTTTTGACAAGTCCATATATTGTAACAACTGAAAGTCGTACATCAACAAAACTTCAGTAAAGCTTGGAATAACACGGGCGCTAGTAGACACATGTTCATATTTACTCTGTATTGCACAGTTATGTTCCTTTTTCAACTTCAAAATTCTGGTTAAAGATTTTAGGCCAGTCCTTGTATGTCAATATGTGATTGTTACTTATTAATACAACTTAGTAAAGCATGGATGCTAGTAGACACATGTTCCATAAATCTGTATTGCATTTTAGCAAAATTATGGCCCTTTTTCTTGGTAAATATTTTCTGTATTGTATTTTAGAAAAGGTGTAGCCCCTTTTCGACTTAGAATTTCTTTCATTTTATTTTCTGGCAATCCATTTATTTCAATACCCACTAGCCATATATCCCTGTCAAAGGAGCTTGACAAGTGTCACTCAGAGTCATCAAGGACACTAACAGACACATGTTTCATAACTTTGTATTTCATTTTAGCCAGATGATGTGTTTTTTTCAACTTAGAATTTCAGTTAAAGTTTTTTAAGCAGCTTCATATATGTCAATGAAACTCACTGCATACATCAAATGACAATGGCACGCCTGTAAATATCATTAACCCCATAAACGCCCACACCCTCCCCACTCCTACACCACCATCACAACAGATAAATAGACAAATATTTGTTATATTCTTTTGGTTTCTCTTCAGTTACCATGTCTGCATCCTGTTCTCCCCCCCACCCCCACCCCACCCTCCCTCATATTCATTCTGGGGGTATTGAAGGTCTTTCGTCGATATTTGGTATATGTTTACTGACCAATAGTGTTGTTCCGATTAATCGATTTGATCGATCATCAATCAGTTATGCCTTTGATCTGATAATTCGATTAAAATTTTTCATGATCGACTTTACTCGGTTGTTGAAAACTATGGCTTATTTCATTCTCTTGTACTAAAGTATACAAGAAATAAAATGAGTTATAACTGTGCAACAAGTAATCACATATTTATAGTGGTTATCACAACTTATTTTAATATATATATATATATATGTTGGTTAGTTTTATTCTGTTCCTTTATTACCAGAACATACTTGAAATGTGATTATTTTTTTCATTTTAGTCTGAAAAAGGCTTACACTTATGGAACGCCAAATCTACATAAACCTAAATAATTGTTGATATCTACAATTATTTGAAGATATCTACAATTCAATTAGAGATATCTCTAATTATTTGTAGATATCTCTAATTCAATTAGAGATATCTCTAATTCATTTGAAGATATCTACAATTCAATTGGAGATATCTCTAATTGAATTGTAGATATCTCTAATTACAATCAAACTCAACATATCCATAATTGAATTACTGATATCTACAATCGAATTAGAGATATCTACAATTCTATTAGAGATATCTTTAAATGTTTATAATATAAACTTTAAATTACGAAAATAATAATCGATCCCAAAAGCAATCCAAACTACGCATGCGCGCGCGCGCGTTCTTCAAAAACAGTAACAACAACAATGGCGGAAAATCAACAGCAAAATTCAGACACAACAAAAGGTGGAAGACCGCTCGTTCCTCTTACTAGAGATCAAGTGGTACTTCTGCAAGCCAGGGGATTTACAGCCAAGCAAATGGCCAACTTTTTTTTTTTTTTTTGATATATGAACCAACTTAATGCCGGTATCATACGACAACTGCATTGACTTTAATATCAACAATTGCCGCAATGTTATGTGTCGCTAACCTCTCAAATTATATTCTACTTTCGCCTAGGAGTCCAATACTTCACGGCGAGAATAAACTCTGTCTCTAGTCCATCTACTGTCATGTGTCTTTAGTATGTATAGTAAGTCTCAGTTGCGCATTTGATGGTATAATACCATTTAAAATTTTACATTTTATAACTTTTAATTTCAGACAAAATTAATATCATATAAATTCTGTCTTTTTATTTTAATGGATCCATGTGTAATGGGCATATCTTTATTCCATTTAAAAATATATACGCTTTCAATCGCTCGTTCTCCCATTGTTGTTTCAAAATGGCGCCAATATTTGTTTTCGGCCATAAGCCGAGTAGTTCCGGATGGATAGGGAGAAATAATTATTATTTATTTATTCGCCATGGAGACGTCAACACTACAATTAGAGATATCTCTAATTCATTAGAACATATCCATAATTCAATTGGAGATATCTCTAATTGATTTGAAGATATCTCTAATACATCTGATATATTGATATCTCTAATTCAATTAGAGATATCTCTAATTGAATTATGGATATGTTCAAATGAATTAGAGATATCTCTAATTGAATTGTAGATATCTTCAAATAATTGTAGATATCAACAAATAATTAGGTTTATGTAGATATGGCGTTCCATATACACTTGTCTTCTATAGCAGCCATGTTTGATCGATTGATGATCGATCAACGGTCGGTTAAATATTCAGATAATCGATCATGAATTTTCAGCCGATTCCCAACACTACTGACCAATACCTCCGCGCACCCCCTACACACTCACCTCACCACCACCTAAACTCCACAATTAAGACTTGACCTTGTGAATGAACTCTCTGTGAGCCCCTTTTGCTCTTCTAAATTACTACCATGACCACTAAATACCCCATTCATTATTACCATGACCACTAAATACCCCATGTATTACTACCATGAGCTATGCATACTACATTCATTATTACCATGACCACTGATATCATATTTAATATTTATTAATAATGAATGTCAAACACCAATGTTAAATACTGTTATTTTCCCATTTTTGTAATATCTCATATATATCGCTTGTAATGTCTCCATTGAGTGAGTCACTGAATGATAGTATTTTTTGTAATGTCACCACAGTATATTTTGTACTGTCTTATGATTGTGAAGTCAAAGCAATGTCCTATGCTGAACAGTGTATGTATATACATATGCAAATAAAAATCAGTGAACATTCACTAAAACGGCGAAGAGTTTACACAACCTTCTGAAGATGATTTGAAAATGTTACGCATGAGTTCACAGCTGAAGATTTCGAAAGAACACAAAAGAACCATCCGCAGAAATTTATTTTCTAGCTAGGTGCTGAGAATAGTGATTTGGAACCGACAGATTAGTAACAATGTTTTCTTCTGTTTTATTTCAAAGGAATATTTAGCAGGACCAAATGTCTTTTTCAAACATATTTTTCAGTATTAAAAAACAAATAACCTTAGAAGGTTTACAAATATTCACCGTCAATCTCACAGGATTGCAATATTTACATACTGACAATGACCAATGTATAACACATTTTATTATTTGTTTTACGAACCATCAAGACAGAGAATTGCTGTAGGAGGAAGGGAAACAAATAAAAATAAAAAATTGGTAAAGCATAGTTTAATTATTTTAATTTAAAGAAAGGGAATGAAATGTTCTATTAAAATCTGGAAGGAGGTAAAAACAATAAACTCAAATTCCCTATGGAAAAATAAAATACCTAATTTCGTTTTGTTTTAGCCAAATTAACATTAAACAACTTGCATCTGTGTAAGATAAACACTCGCTGGTAATACAATTTAAATACAATTTAAATATAAATAAACACTCGCTGGTAATACAATTTAAATACATTTTAAATATAAATAAATACTCGTTGGTAATACAATTTAAATACATTGAAATATATATAAATAAGGTGACAACTATCTTTTTGTGTGAACTATACGCTTTACCGAAGGTGACCGAAAAATCGATAAAACCTTTGAACACTCGGACATCAAGCGCGGATCAATAGTACTATGCTGTAAAGGTAAAGAAGACTAAAGTGGGCGATGTGAGCATGTATCAAACAGGTTTTTTTTAAAAATATTTCCTCATAACTAATCAAATATATGACACTTCAAACAATATGTATAGCGTCATTTGATGCTATAGCCTATACATTTTATATAAGCTTCGTACGGACATAGATGATTCAAAGTGAACATACCTGTTGCAAGTTATATGAAGTATACATTTCAAATGCATATTGTGATGTAAAAATATATTTGGGAACGGATGTAGAAAAATACGCCCACATATACTTATAACAAGTTGATATATTAGATGATATTTAATTAAATATGAAATTATTATTTGTTTCCTTAGATTGGTGATCATTATATTATGTGCAGAAGGAGGAGTTTACAGTTACGCTACATTTTTGAATGTTATGCGAACAAATTAGTGTATATTAGAATGGGTATATGTAAAATAGGTAAAATATGTTTCCTTTGATTAATGCATTTTGGAATAATGTGTGAAAACGTACGTAGACAATCGATCTTCTGATTGATTCTTTACAATAGCGAGGACTATTTTGCTTTGTTTTGTAAATTGAGCCTTTTATTACATATATACACAGGTCTCATAGTTTGCTTAAAATTAAAATAGATGTATAAATGTATAGCTATATGGTATGGTGACAAGTGTCATTCAGTTTTAGAGTGGGCAGCTATAAGATGTGTACAAGAGTTAAAGGATCAGCTATATGTATACGCACTATAGTACGGTACACTTGAATATGTGCGGATTCTTTAAAATAGCGGGGACTATTTTGCTTTGTTTTGTAAATTTAGCCTTTTATTACATATATACACAGGTCTCATAGTTTGCTTAAAATTAAAATAGATGTATAAATGTATAGCTATATGGTATGGTGACAAGTGTCATTCAGTTTATATAGTACGTATAGTACGGTACACTTGGATATGTGCGGACGCAACAGGTTTTGCTTAAAGCTGCACTGTATATATAAAACAGATTTGAGTCTATGCGAATACATAATTAAATGTATAACTATAGTAAGCTAAAAGAATTGATCATTTATATTTTTTGAAAAGCAAATTATACGCAAATTATACGCATAATGCCATTTATTTTAAACGTAAAATAATTTTGTTTTGAAATAAAAGAGACTCTAAATATAACTAAAGTTAATTGTCTTCTTTTTTGTTCTTGTTACATCAAATCTTCAAATGTTTTTTATTTTTTATTTTTTATATATCGTTTACATGTTAGCTTATGTGTTGCATTGTTTTTGTATGCCTTTTTTATTTTGAGGTATTGCCTAGACTTCTAAGTGGTAAAACCACAAACAAATGTTAGTAATAATTATGCTATTCTGTTTCAGCCCATTATTTGCATTCATGAAACTCTTTATGTCATCCAAAACTATGACTATATGTCAACCTTCTCTTAGATTGCCTTATCTATCTTCTTATCAAATACGTTTACGACATTACATATGGATTTTAAACTATGCTCTTTAAATGTCAGAGGTTTGGTAAATAAACACAAACGACAACAAGTATTCCACTGGTTAAAGGATCAACACTTTTCAATATGTCTTTTACAAGAAACACATTTAAGTAGCAAATTAGAACAAACATGGAAAACCGAATGGGGTGGTGATGCATATTTCAGCGGAAATAAAAGTAATAGTGAAGGTGTATGCATTTTAATCAATTCAAACCTATCATACACATTTTTAAACTATACAGATATTGTTTCCGGTAGATTACAAGCTATCAATTTAAAATATAACGATAAAGAAATAACTTTAATAAATATCTACGGTCTAAATAACGATGATATATCTTTACTCGAAAAGTTACAAAAATACATTTTAGAACATGAAGATAAAAACTTTGTTATAGGGGGTGATTTAAATACAGTCTTGAATACTGCAATAGATAAAAAGAACGGAAGGATTGATACACATATACGTTGTCGAAATAAAGTAAATTCACTAATTGAACTCATTCAGTTAACAGACGTTTGGAGAATACAACATCCAAACACAACTCAATATACATGGCATTCAAACCACAGACCGCCAATTTTTTGCAGATTAGATTATTTCCTAATTTCTAATAACCTAGTTAATATTACAACAGAAAGTCGGATTAAAGCTGGCTATAAAACAGATCATTCACTTATTACATTAAATCTAGAGCTTAATGTGCAGCAACGAGGTCCAGGGTATTTTAAAATGAACAATAGCTTAATTCTAGAAAGAGATTATCAAGAAAATATTAAAAACATTATCGAAGAGGTCGCAAATATTAACAAAGACGCAAATCCAAACACATTATGGGAAGTAATAAAAGGTTCTATTAGGAATGAAACAATACGATATGCAACATATAAAAAGAAATGTGATAACAAGCAAGAAAAACAACTTCAAAAAGATATTGAAAACTTAGATATTCGAATGCAAAATATAGTAGACAATGATTCTCTGGATGATTTAAAACTGGAAAAAGACAGAAAACAAGCAGAATTAAATGACATTATAGACAACAGAATAAATGGAATTATTATTCGTTCTAAAGCGCAAATGGTCGAAAGCAATGAAAGAAATAGTAAGCTTTTCTCTAATTTAGAAAAGAAAAAATCGGAAACTAAAACGGTTTCACAAGTTAATATAAATGGAAAAAATATTACCAATCAGCTAGATATACTAAACGAGCAAAAACGGTTTTACGAACGATTATACAAACAAAAAATCATAAAAACATCAAATTTTAACTTTTTTAATAATTCAATGAAACGTTTAACCCAAGAAGAAAAGGATACTTGTGACGGTATGTTAACCGAATATGAATGTGCAAATGCTCTAAAAGCCATGAATAATAATAAAAGCCCGGGTTCAGATGGACTCACTACAGAGTTTTACAAAATATTTTGGAATCATTTAAAACAATTTTATATAAAATCAATCAATTATTCGTTTACAACAGGGGAAATGACAGAACTGCAAAAACAAAGTATAATTACACTTCTGCCTAAACCTAACAAAGACATATCCTTTCTAGAAAATTGGAGACCTATAAGTTTATTAAATGTAGATTACAAAATTGCAACTAAAGCTATTGCCAACAGAATTAAAAAAGTAATATCGTCGATAATTAGTAGTGCTCAAACAGGTTTTATTAAGGGTAGGTACATTGGAGAAAATATAAGATTACTATTTGAAATACTTGAATATGTAGACGAACTCCAACTACCGGCTTTATTATTCTTCTCAGATTTTGAAAAAGCTTTTGATAGTTTAGATCATACGTTTTTATTTGAAACACTTAAACATTTAATTTTTGGGGATTCTCTTATTAACTGGGTAAAACTGTTTTACAAAAATGCAAATAGCTGCGTAACAAACAATGGACATACATCGTCGTCATTTTTAATACAACGAGGCGTTCGGCAGGGATGCCCGTTATCTCCCGTAATATTTATAATGTGTATTGAACTGCTATCATATGAAATAACAAATAATAAAACAATAAAAGGGATTAACAATGCTGGACAAGAAGTAAAAAATACCTTATTTGCAGACGACGCAACATTCTTTACAGATGGAACTAGAAAATCGTTTGAAAAGTTAATAGAGGTTTTAGACAATTTCAGCCACACATCCGGTCTAAATCTAAATGTTAAAAAATGCAACGTTTTAAGAGCGGGGTCGCTTAAAACCTCTAGTATTAAATATTGTGAACAAAAACACTTCCAGTGGAGCTCTGAGCAAGCAAAAGCTCTAGGAATGGTCTTTCATACGAACAAGGCAAACATAACAGCTTTAAATCTCGAACCTAAATTGCAAGATTTTAAAAACTGTTTAAAGCAATGGCAACATAGAAAACTGACATTATTGGGTAAAATTACTGTAATAAAATCGTTTGCACTTCCGAAATTAATTTATCCTCTTTCCGTCTTACCTATTCCACCTGTAGATAAAATAAATCAAATAATACATAGTATGTACGAATTTATATGGGATGGAAAACCGGATAAAATCAAAAGGAAAACGTTAATGAAAGATTATGAGGGAGGTCTTAAAATGATTGATATTAGATATAAAATTAAGCAAATTTTCAATACAAATATCTCTTTAGAATTATTCCAACAAATAAATTACTTCTAAAGCAGAAACTAGTTAATTCTAATCTATGCGATTTCTGTAATATGTATGTCGAGAATATAAAACATTTATTTTGGGAATGTACCAAAACACAAACGTTTTGGACTGAACTGGCATTATTTTTAAATGCAAGAAATGTAAATATTACATTTAATTTTCAAACAATATCTTTTGGAATAAATGATATACATGTTTATAAACAAGCCTATAATTTTGTCATTCTGTGTGCTAAATACTATGTTTTTGTAAATAAGTGTAGACAGACCATTCCTATATGCGAACTATTTATTGTTTATCTTTCAAAACGAATCGATATTGAAAAACAAATAGCAATGATGCATGATAAAATACAACAACACAACTTAATATGGAGTAATTTTTTAAATATCATATAAATCCTATCAAAGAAATAGAAAACAAGGCAATCTTTCTTTCTTCTCTCTTCCTTTATTCACTTCCTGCTGGTACAAATGAGTGGGCGGTTGTGTGTATATGTGTGTTTGTGTAGGTGTGTGAGTGAACACACGTGCCCTTGAGCGTACGTGGGTGTGTAAGAAGAACGTGTTTGAGAGCGTGCGTGCATGTGAGAAAAAAGACACAACAACAATTATTGTATCACATATTTGTACGTAGAATATAAAAATGAGCGAACAATTTATGCATGTAATATATTTCAGTTAGAAAGGGAAAACACAAGTCTAAAATAGTGATTAATATAATGTATAAATAGACTTAAAATACTATAAGATAGAGATGTATGAATAAAAACTATATTGAAACTAAATCTATGTCACACACTAGTATGTATCAATAGTAAGAGGACACTATTTGGACATAGACATTGTATGTACTTATCAAATGCTCGAAAAACTTGCTATGCTAGAATTGTATGAATATGAACCTTTAATGATGAATTGTTTGCATATTATTAATGTTACATACTGTAAAATATTTGATATAATAAAATTTCATTATAAAAAAAATAATTTCGTTTTGTGGTAGGAGGGTTCGTAAAACAAATTTATATAAAAAGATAATGGCCTTATTACAACCATGACTTATGTATACCACATTAATTATAACCATGACTTTATATGAACATCACATTTACTACCACCATTGCCAGTGTATACCACATGTATTACATATATAACTACCATGACTAATGTATACCATATTTATTACTACCATGGTCTATGTACATCACATTTATTAAAACCATGAATACTATCACTCACAGTCTTCTAAACTCATTTCAACTAGAGATTTCGATAAACTTCTGAGCAGAAGCTGTGGATGTAGCCAGATTGTGGTTAAACATTTTCATGTTGAATCCAGTGGCTAATGGAGTAGATCTACATTTATCATAGACTGAATAGGGAGCCAGATTATTTTTTTCCTCTAACTGGACTCACAACAAGATTATTATTTTCGAATTATATGAGAGAAGGCTGGATTTTTTTTCTCAACAATTTAAGGGACTGTTTATTTTTTTCCCTCAGGTCAGAGCCAGGATTTTTTTTTCAACAATTCAAGGGCCAGAATATTTTTTCAGAAAAGATCCCGGGCCCCCACCAGAAATCAAAATGGTCGGTACCTAAGTGAACAACTATGGTTCTGAAACCTATTAAATTTGTCCCTATAAAAGTCTATGCAAAACATGCCAAATTTGACTCCATGGTCACCATTTAAACAAACTTGGTAGAGTACCAGAGGCTTATGTTATATGCAAAATATTAGACCTCTAGCTCTTGAGCTCAGGTTAGCTAAAAATAAACTAGAGCTGTCGCCTTTAAGGGGCAACAAATGTAGCCCCGCTACCAGTCCCCCATTCCCAACCGTTTGAGTAAAGATTGAGTGGAATGGGATTTTCATGATCAGGTAATGGTGACCTTGACCTACTTACCTCAAAACCAATAGGGGCCATCTTTTCATCACAGGCAGTCCACCTATTAAGTTTCATGAGATTTGCTTCAGGGGGAGAGGAGTTATGGAGCAGACAATATTTTTCATTATTGGGCTCTGGTGACCTTAACCTTTGACCTACTGACCTCAAAATCAATAGTGGTCATCCTCCCACCACAGTCAGTTCACCTATGAAGTTTCATGAGATTTGCTTCAGGGTGGGAGGAGTTATGGAGCAGACAAATTTTCATTATCGGGTGCCGGGGACCTTGACCTTTGACCTCAAAATCAATAGGAGTCATCCTCTCACCACAGGCAGTTTACCTATGAAGTTTCATGAGATTTGCTTTAGGGGATGAGGAGTTATGGAGCAGACAAGGTTTTTCATTATCAGGTCACGGTGACCTTGATCTTTGACCTACTGACCTCAAAATCAAAGGGGTCATCCTCTCATCACAGGCAGTGAACTCATGAAATTTTATGAGATGTGCTTCAGGCGGTATATTAAAGAAAACATATTCAAAAATATTTAAACGAAAATTAATATGGTATTAAGACATTGCCTTGGCTTACTCCCAAACTCGTATAACAAGTATAGGTGGGAAAAAAAAAAAATTCCACAGGCAAATCAGATGCTGAATTATGATGCATCAGAGTAAATTTGGATATTTCTGACAAAAAAAAGTTAATATAAAATAAATTAATAAAAAATCTCACGATAGCTTGAATCTGATGTCTATTGCAAATGGCCGACTTTCAGACAACAAGCATTTCCTGGTTGGCTTATTGAAGTGTATTGCTCCATAAAATATTAAAAAAGCAAAACCTTATGTTTTGAAACAATTATTAGTGTATTTTACATATGTGACTATAGATAAACGGTAGTTAAGTTATTGAATTACACAGTATTTATTTATTAATTTACAGCACTGTGTTCGTGTTTTTACCTTGCATTTTGTCAACATAAACAAATTTAATTTTGACGAGTTGACTCCCGGAAGTCATCGCTCCAGTGTTGCTTGATGGGAAATTGAATGTTTAATTTGGAAGAAAAAATATTTTGTTTCGATAATCATTTCAGTTATTAACATATACGTTCTGATAACAAAAAAGGAAGAAACCGTTATAAATACAGCCTCTTTATTGAAATAGTTTGATCATTTTGAAATATTTGCATGATACGTTCGTAAGAATTGACGAGATTATGGAAGTGAATGACAGATCTGCGCATGCGCGGCAAATTATGCCCGCCATTTTCTGAATTGTTTGAATTTCGACCTGAGAACCTCTAATTGTTTGACCTTTCAACTTTAATATTTACAAACAACACTGTGATTGTGACAAAACAACACTGTGATTGTGACACAAGCACCATTTTAGAGTCTTGGAAGCCATCAGACGATTACACAGATGGCTGGAAAGGATGAGCGCCGTACCAGGATTTATTGTGGGACCTGTTAAAATATCATACCTTTTATTCAAACACATGCCTGACTCCACTCTTCATATTTGGCTTTCCCTTTATAACAATATTTGGTCCTCCGAAAAGTATCCGATTTCCTGGAGACACCTCTGCGTTATTCCAATATTTAAACCTAAGAAAGATATCAATGACCCCAAATCCTATCACCCTATAAAAAGAGTATGAGAGTGGACTAAATTGGAAACGGCCGAACACAACACATACCAATTATTGCAGTCTCGGTTTGAATGTCTTACTTCCCATCCTAGTAAGCTAATGGAATTCATGGTCAAACCCGCCTTTAACTCTTCCTAGAACCAAAGAATTTAATTAACAAATATCAGTCTGGGTTTAGAAAGGGTCGAAGCACTCAAGATCAATTGGCTAGACTCCAACACGATATTATTTTTGCCAAAAACTTCGGCAATTCTGTATTAGCTATCTTTCTCGATTTACAGGCAGCTTTTGATCTTGAATGGAACATCGGCATCCTTTCTAAATTATATGACCTCGGAATAAGAGGAAATTGCTTTTATTTTATCAAGGCTTTCCTTCAGGATAGGAAGATTTTAGTCGAAGTTGGCGACTCGTTTTCAGGTGAAACGCTCGAGAGAGGCACGTCCCATGGTTCAATTATCTCCCCCTTCTTTTTAATGTGTTAATTAATGATCTCCCTGATATTTTAAAATACTCTGGCATGGAAATTAGCCAGTTTGCTGACGACAGTAGTACATGGATTACTGGGAAAAACGTAAATTGTCTTCAGGAAAAAACACAAAAAGGGTTAATTTTAATTTGGGAAAGTGCAAATAAGTGGGGATTTAAGTTATCGCCTACCAAAACTGTTGGCATTATATTTGGTAATTGGTAGTCTTGTGATACTTTGGATCTATATTTGGGGGATACCAAAATTGTATTTTGTAAAACTGTTACCTTTTAAGGCCTCATTTGGGATCGCCGTTTAAATTTCTCTGCACATATTCATAATCTTATAGCCAAATGTGGAAAAGACCTAAACGTATTACGCACAGGAACTGGTCACTTTTAATTTTTGCCTTCTATTATTATAATTGTCTATATTCACAATTATAATAATAGAAGGCAAACATTAAAAGTGACCAGTTCCTGTGGTATTACGTATGCTGCAAGGAACAGATTTTGGTTCCGATAGAAAAACACTAATTGTCTTATAACGCTTCTTTTCTTGATTTAGATCTCTCGATTGAAAATGGTAAAATAATTAGCAAAATCTATGACAAGAGAGATGATTTTAATTTTGACATTGTTAATTATCCCCACTTGGATGGGGATGTTCCCCTAGCAACTTCTTATGGGGTATATGTGTCTCAACTTATTCGTTTTTCTAGAGCTTGTACTCGAGTTGTGGACTTTAATATTCGTAATCTTTGTATAACTAAAAAGTTACTCAATCAGGGTTACCGTTACCATAAACTTCGTAAAACCTTTGCAAAATTTTAATATCGTAACCCTGATCTTCTTTCCAAATATAAAAGTAATTTAAGGACTCTTCTGCGACAAGGACTATCACAACCTGACTTCTATGGTGATGTGATTTATAAACTTCGTAAGATTCTAGGTCATGATCACTTTCATACTATCTTTGTTAAACTTGTTAAAAAGTTTATCAAAAGAGGTTATGACCCTATCATATTGCAACGTACTGCATGCTTGGTGGTGGACCCTTTTACAGTTCGCCACTATGCTTTCCTCTTTAATTGTACGATGACCGGACAGGCTGTGGACCCTTTGATGACGCCTACCTAAAGCCCATTGGAACGGTGGCGTTTGATGTTTGTCCATGATCTTTCTTGTCGTGCCCTTAATGGTTTATTCTCTTACTGCTCTGGCTTCTGCAAAGTCATTGAGTACCTTCATTGTGGCTTTCTAGGCTATTGTTTTTTTGTATTATATTTACACGAGCATATTTGTGTTTTACTTATATTGCCTATTGATGCTGCCTTGTTGGTTAGAGATTAGATCATGGCGGGGATTTCTTTATTTACACTGTCCTGTTTTAATGGGATGACAGTAGGGTAAGTGTGAGGTTTGGTGCACCCTAGAACCGGTTTAAACCCCCAGTGGCCCACTTTGCCACTGACCGTTCCAAGGCGGTAGCCCTATTGTCAACCCTTTTTGTGTTTGTGGTGTCGTTTGCATTTATTATTGCTTTTGCCTTCTTGTTTGTCTGTTTGCGTGTTTGTTTCTGTGTTTTGTGGTTGACTTTTCTCCTTGAATGCTGCTTTCCCTGTCCGATCTTTTTATATTTCTTTATATAAACCCTCATATAAAATATAAGATATAAAATTGATTATGGATCCCATGTGTTTTCATGTGCTGCTCCGTTTCTACTGCATAAACTGGATATTATTCAAAATAAGGCATTGAGGATAGCAATAAGGGCGCTAAATAGCACGCCGAAACATTTATTAGAACATGAGGTGGGAGTATTACCACGCCATTTACATCGAGAGAAACAGTTGCTGCGGTTCTGGGCCAGGAACCAAACAAAAAAATCACAAAATCCTGTAAAAGATATTATTACAAATACATACTATAAAAATAAATTTCGTAATAAGCCTAAACCTTTCGGTACAGAAACACTAAAGAAAGATAAAAAATATCGGACAAGGAAAGCAGCATTCAAGGACGACCGTCAACCACAAAACACAAAAACAAACAGGCAAACAGACAAACGAGAAGGCAAAAGTAATAAAAAATGCAAACGACATCACAAACACAAAAGGGTTGACAATAGGGCTACCACCTTGGAACGGTCATTGGCAAAAAGGCCACTGGGGGTTTAAACCGGTTCTAGGGTGCACAAAACCTCACATTTACCCTACTGTCATCCCATTAAAACAGGACAGTGTAAATAAAGAAATCCCAGCCATGATCTAATCCCTAATCAACAAGGCAGCATCAATAGGCACACAAATATGCTCGTGTAAATATAAATGAAATGTTTTGTTAATTTTAATATTTGTCTATTATACTTACGACAACATTACAATTGCAATAACTCAACTTTCCTTAATCCACAAACGGAAAAAAATCCCCAAATCCCCTTTCCGGGACCCCCGGCACCAATGGAGCCGCCAAATACACCTGTACACGCAGAGTTACTTCCTCTTTCCGCAAATAAGTCCTAAATTTAAGGAGGGGTGGGTAGTTAATGTTGTCGTAAGTATAATAGACAAATATTAAAATTAACAATTTTTTTCATATTGGTCTATAGATAACTTACGACAACATTACAATTGCGACTTTAACACATGAGCTGGGGAGGAACAATGTAACCTGTTATGAGTGCCCGAATTTGAACAACAAGTAACAAAGCACGATCAAGCCTGCTCTAATCACAAGAAATTAAAGCAGATGAGAGCATGAACCAAAGCAACTAACACTCACCATAGCGTACACTGGGATCCTGACTGGCAATAGAGCCAGTATGAGGAGCCTCTAAAACTTCTTAGATGGGCAGATGAACGTTACAAGGGGAATATGGTACCCTCATAAGTCCTTCAATTCGGTCAAGGACAATAAGTCCTTCACCATCTAAAATCATAATCGACAATTTCAAGCAAATCTATGGAACAGAAAATTGCTAGTATTACCTAGATTATCTAAATAAGTATCGACCCCTTGATTCAATACTTACAATAACAGCTACATAACTGAGCTGTACATGTAACAGAACTATGAACACATTTGAAACATTGTGGTATGAAGTGCCTACAAACCAAGATAAGTAAAATAACAAATAAAACTGCAATCGATTAGTATGCCTACCGTTATAGACTTAGTCAAGGCCTAAGTCAGCTAACTGTTAGAGCAGCACAATCCCATGACTGACTGGGTAGTAAAAACTGGACCTAGTGAAAACAATATTAAAGATAGAACGTAACAAATAATTTGTGAATTTTAAGAGAAATAAAGGCTCTGACTTGTGCAGTCTTATTGGAATTGAATTATGTAAATACCCAGACAAAAATCAATCAGTTTGTTACTGGAATCTCTCTAGAAGGGGTTAAAAGTATCCCTTTAGTAGCATGAGAGCGATGACACTTCAATTCCCAGAATGGGCGCACTAAATCTGAGCCACAAGGCTAAGGCTAAAAGAAAGATAGTCTAAAGGGTAGTCTATCTAAGTTTAACCTAAAGGTTCAAAAGAGGGCCGGAGAACAGAAGTCAAATAGGAGGCCAAAAGAGCCACTTGAAACTTCTAAGTATTCTAAAACTAAGAAGAATAGTGATATAAGCTCAAAAGGGGAGACAAGAACAAAAAACAACAAAATCGACTACGGTGGAAGTGTAACAAGCACTGCGCTACACTATTCTGCCCAGCTAAACATATGTGCCCTCAGAGTAAACCAGTGAAGGACCTCCTAGAGGTACACTTATGTTAGCAACTATTAAAGTCTGAAGATGTAGTTTGAATAGACAAACGTGAGGTTACATACTGATTCGGAATGAAGGGTAGTGGCAGAGGTAGACTGTAAACCCTGGTAACCCCGCTTAGGGGTTACTGCATTGGTGAAGAAACCAAGATGGACAGAAGTCTGAGAAAAGGGAACCCTATTAAAATAATAATAATAGAATTTATTTATTGAGGGTAACACATTAAGTTAATGAACAAATCTTACATGTGGCCCTTAAGGAACAACTTTAGGGTTACTAAAGCCAATCTGAGAGATCCTTCGACATGCATTTAGGGCAGCTCTAATAAACCCCTAGACCATGGCAGAAAGTCACCTTGAATGTTGCTGTGCACACGCACGCATGCACCCCCCCCCCCCCCCATTTTTGTTCCGACCACGGCAGATGTTCAAGTAAAAGGCCAACGAGACTGTAACATAGCATGAGTAAAGAAGTGGCCTTCCAAAAGATCTAGCCATACGAATGTGGTATATAGAACCAATAAATAAAGAGATGCCAGATGTATCTCTAAACCGCCTGTGGGTAAGACTTCAACAAGGAGAAGTCTGGCTCTTATGGCACAATTAATGTACGGATTAGAAGCCGGGCATAAAAAACAGTATAGCTATAGTATAGTATATACTTACTCATACTGACAGACCTACTCTAAACTGATAGAAAACAAGGATACTGTATCTTGGTTCTAACAAGATTAAACAGGGAGAAGTCTGAACAACAACTACACCAACTATCATCAGTACCCTTAGGGCTAATGGAGAACGAACCCTGGCACTACAGCCCTTAAACCGTATGACTGTATGGAGAAGTGGGTGGGGTAAGAAATCTAGAATCAGGACAATGATCTTAGCTGCAAGAATTGGAGTGTTATGTCCTGTTACCGCATCTAAAAAGATACACAAGGAAAGCAACCCCAGAGGGACGAGAAGAATGACAAAGAACTCCATCAGACAAGGCTAGTCAGGGAGATAGGGACCAAACCTACGTAGGGTTGAGGACAGTAGCTTTGAAGCCAACGAGCCAGCTACCAAAACTACCGAAACTGCCTAGAGATCTAAGCGGTACAGAAGGGGACCTTTAAATCAACCCTCGGGTAATCCCAAAAAAACGCAGGTGTATAAGTGAGGAAACTCGCATAATTCACTCGTGCAAAGGCTCTGGTGAAAATAAGTTTCTCACTTCTCGAAGAAAAGTTCCTATATTCAAGACGAACCAACAATTATTCTATTAATAATTTACTATGTACTATCAACCTTGATACTTGAGCAGCAAAACATAATGCGCTAAAAAGAGACGACAATAACGTCAACAGCGGCATTACGTCATTGTCGATATTTCACGAGTGAAAGTTAAGAAACACAAACAATGAAATATAAGGTTTATTATAAAATCCACAATAAAAACAAGACGCAGTTGTCTTTGTGGCTGTTATGGGAGACGAACCCGGGACTCCTCCCTTACAGGGCGAAAGCTCTACCAACTGAGCGAACCGGGACACCATCATAAAACAGCGGTGAGTGGCAGTGATTTAAAGTCAGATGCTAACCACTCAGTCACGGGCCTCCCCCATATACAACTTACCAGGAAAAGGGAAGCCTCAGCCAACAACTGCATGTGCAAATGTATAAAAAAAAAGCATGTGCCATTGTAAATAAAAAAAGCTATTGTAAATATAAACCTACATCAACAAAGGTGGTGATATACAATGATATCATTAACTTTACAAGTAAGCGGCACACAGAGCAAGGTAGCCGGGTATTTGATAGATACTTGTATACACAATTAGTAAAAGTATTCATATTAACCGGGTAGACGAGTCTAAGTAGCAGGGGAAATCCCCGCCTACCTCTTAATGACACCCCTGGAGGGGATGTCTGAAAACTGATCAACTACAGTCGGGTCATATTTCAACGTTAATTTCAAAAGCTCTCACCGATTTAGGGCCGTTGGTTCGAGTCGCAGTACTGACCTGGTTGTTTATGTTTTATGGGTCTGTCATGTAATGGTGGTGTAACGTTGAAATGACTCAGGAGGTCAATTTTCAACGTTGTAAAATGACCCCTATGTAAATTACCGACGGGGTCCAAATATAACGTTACACCACCTTTACATGACCTAAAATAAAACACTAACTGATACGAATGCCTAATATATTATGGGTGGATCAAGTCCAACCATTCACAGTTTAAGACTCGGTGAAATGAAATAGTATTGCGCACATTCCGAAACTTTCAGAATTATATACTGTGGAAATCGTACACCCAAAACTTCTACATGTTACCTTTAACTCTGACCTATTTGGCATGTCTTTTTCTAGCGAGATCGCCTATGTGGAATGGTAAAGGTCGCCGACTTGTAATCACAGAACTTATCACCGCTTAAAGGTTGTGGATTTGAGTCACAGTACCGATCTGTTATGTGAGAAAGTGGGCATTTTCTTAAGGAAGATCAAAGCCTTGTGCTAGTCATTCTCAGTAACTCCTAATTGGTACTTAATAACTCCTAATTAGGACTTAGTAACTCCTAATTAGTACTTAGTAACTCCTAATTATGAGATAGTATCTCCTAATTATGAGATAGTAACTCCAAATTATGAGATAGTATCTCCTAATTAGGACTTAGTAACTCCTAATTATATGATAGTAACTCCTAATTATGAGATAGTAACTCCTAATTATGAGATAGTATCTCGATTATGAGATAGTATCTCGTAATTAGGAGATAGTATCTTCTAATTAGGACTTAGTAACTCCTAATTATGAGATAGTTACTCCTAATTAGGAGATAGTATCTCCTAATTAGGACTTAGTAACTCCTAATTATGAGATAAAAATATTTCAAACCTGGCACTAGGACGCTTCCATACTTTAACATAAAGATATATCTTTATAACGTAAAAATACATCTCTTTGTGTTAAAGAGATATCACTATAATTTACAGAGATATCCCTTATAAATATCTTGTTATGATCGGAAAAGATACTTCCTGTGTGGCAGTCAAAGTCCGACCACACCCTACCCACCTGTCGAAAATCATTGTGGTAAACTTTCGTTAACAGTTCCCTGTCCAACATATAGATGATCTCGCCTACCTCGGGGAAGTTGTAAGTTTGAGCCCGGGCTCGGCCTTGTGAAATTATTTTTAAAGAAGCTATCCAGCAAGCCTGCGATAGTTTCTGGTTCTTTCCAGTGTGTTTCTCTTCTACAAACAGACGATGTCCGACGTTTAACTTAAATTTAACTAACCGTTAAAAAATGACCCCATGACTGATCAAAATTTAACGACTGATCAGTTTTCAACGACCTTTTTGATCAAAATTTAATGTTGAACTGTTGGCGGGGTCAATTCTCAACGTTGAAAAAGGACCCATGGGGTCAATTTTCAACGGGGTCAATATTTAATGTTACACCGGCGTCCCACATCAAGGCTTGCGTTTAAGCTGTGTTTACAAGTCTATGTCTCTTACATTTCTTCTCATAGCACAACCAAATTTGGCCATGGGCTGCCTTACAAATAGCATTATCTTAAGGGCTGCATAAGCAATGTCTTCTGTAAATTCTGGGCTCCCATGCAGCCCAATGTGTGATGGCCCATAAAATGTGCAATAAAGCAATAAAGCTATGTTGCCCTCACACCCCCCCCCCCCCCCCCCTGGCGAAACATTTTTTTACTTTTTTTACATACGGTATTTCTGTGTTGTTTTGGACAAAGAACCACAGAGTTATGGCCATCATGACTTAGTCAAAATAGGGGCGGAAAAAATTGTTTCGCGTGATCCTCCATAACTATTTAACTCACAGTCACCAAACTTTACAGGAATGTAGACCAGCAAGTGAAGATGCACACCTGAGTTTTCACTTTTATTTTGGACCAAGAACCAAAGAGTTATGGCCCTTGACTTAGCCAAAATAGTGACTGAAAAACTTGTGTCGTGCGATCCTCCATAACTATTTAATCCATGGTCGCGAAACTTTACAGGAATGTTGACCAGCAAGTAAATTTGCGCACCTAGGTTTTCATTTTTATTTTGGACCAAGAACCACAGAGTTATGGCCCTTGACATAGTGACCTCCTAAGTGGGACACATTACTATAATGGCATTTTCACTTCTGAGTGAACACTTCTTACAAACCAAACCCAATTAACAAGTCTCGCAAACTGCTATCTTTTGATATCTAATCTACATGTATGTTTGAAAGACACCTTTGTTACTTTGATTTTCTGAATAAAAATATTCTATTCTATGTTTACTGTTTTAGGTTCAGGATATCTTACCTTTGACCCTGCATGTATCGCTGAAGAACTGTTCGAGGCAATCAATGAGTTTACAAGCGGCAGTTATTATAAAAACCATAGCAAACAAATCTCTGTAAAAGATGTGAGAATTTCGTTCGACAAACGCGCTCCTGGTTGAGCTACACAGTTATATGATGCAATCCATTCAGTATTCAAAACCTTATGTGCTAATGGATATCATGTGAGCAACAGAAATGTACAAAGTGTGGTCCCAGCAATGTTTACAAATAATAAATAATATCGTATTTTACCTTGTATAGTACACAGTTTTTAGCTCTACTGGCCAAAGGCCAGGCGAGCTTATGGGATCACTTTTTGTCCGTCGTTCGTCGTCCCGTCTGTCCGTCTGTTAGCAATTTTATAAAAATCGACATCTCCTCTGAAACCGCTTGAAGGATTTTGATGAAACTTCATCACAATGTTACTTGGGAGTGCCCTCTTAGATTTATGTTTTTCATGGCCGCCAATCATCAGAGATGGCCACCATGGCTAAAACTACGTCAAATTTAAGGAATTTTCAAACGACATCTCCTCCGAAACCACTTATTCCATTATTGTGAAATACCATAAACATGTTCCTTGGGTTGGCCTCTATCAAGTTTGTGTTTTTCGCTAGGGTCGAATAATCAAAATGGCCGTCACGGCGACTCAAGGTTTACATAGAATTATATAGGAAAAGGCTACAAATGACATGTTCTTTGAAACCGCTTGAAGGATTTGATGAAACTTCATTACAATGATCTTTAGGATAATCTCCCTCAGATTTATGTTTCTCGCGGCCGCCAGTCATCAAAGATGGCCACCATGGCTAAAATTAGGTCAAAATTAAGGAAATGTCAAACGACATCTCCAAAACCACTTATTCCATTCTTGTGAAATATCATAAACATGTTCCTTGGGTTAGCCTCTATCAAGTTTGTGTTTTTCGTTATCGTCGAATAATCAAAATGGCCTGACCACGGCGACCCAAAGTTTACATAGAGTTATATAGGAAAAGGCTAAAAACATCTTTTCTGAAACCGCTTGAAGGATTTTGATGAAACTTCATTACAATGATCTTTAGGATAGTCCCCCTCAGAATTGTGTTTTTCGCGGCTGACAGTCATCCAAGATGGCCCATGGCTAAAATTTGGTCAAATTTAAGGAAATTTCAAACAACATCTCCTCCGAAATCACTAATTCCATTCTTGTGAAATATCATAAACATGTTCCTTGGGTTAGCCTCTATCAAGTTTGTGTTTTTTCGTATCGTCGAATAATCAAAATAGCTGCCACAGCGACCCAATGTTTACATAGAGTTATATCGGAAAACGTTAAAAATGACATCTTCTCTGAAACTCCTTGAAGGATTTTGATGAAACTTAATCACAATCATCTTTGGGTTAGTCCCCAACAGATTTGTGTTTTTGGGGCCTCCAGTCTTCAATGATGGCCACAATGGCTAAAATTAGTTCAAACTTAAGGACATTTATCAAACGACCTATTACCACTTATTCTGTTCTAGTTAAATATCATATACATGTTCCTGTTGCTGGCCTCTATCAAGCGTGTGTTTTTCGTTTTTGTTAAATATTCAAAATGGCCGCCACGATAACCCAAAGTTTACATAGAGTTATATATAGGAAACATGTTTCTTGGGTTGGCCTCTATCATGTTTATGTTTTTGAATCACATCATACCAGCGTCTACAGGCTCACTTGGGCCTCTTGTTGTTATTAATATTAATGATTGAACAAATGCCAGTTATGTAGAAAAACTACTGGGACACCGTGAGTTTTAAAAAATCAAGATTGCCATATGTCCCTTTAATGCGCAGTTTACAATTATATTTTGGATTCAATGGGTGCCCAGAAATTATTGAAGCCAAAATTACTTACGAAACTCTCTAGATAATACTATGTGAGCTGTTGCATATGTCTTATTTGTCCAAGTTCAACCAAATTTGCATAGCAAATGCAGGCTTATAGCTTGGCAATTTCCAAATGTCTGTCTATGCGTTTTGACGTTTTGGTTAAAGTTTTTGTTTTTCCTTATTTCTCAAAAAATGAATTGTCGGAAAGCTTTGATACTCGGCACACATGTTCATTGTCATTACACAATGTTACATGACAAGAACCATAACTCTGTATATATTTTACTTGAATTGTCCCCCCTTTTTACTTAGATTTTTCATTTCAAATGTTGAATTCGCAATCTGGCATTCGCACCACTGTTGGTGCTTCACTTGTTAGATCATGTTTTATCTAAAGGGATGCATCAGTAACTTTGACTCCTATTATCCCTGGGCTCTCACGGAATCCAAATTCTGACAACACAAATCTGTGCATTTTTATTTTCCTTAATGCTTTCTATTCTTGTGGCATTTCAGTTGTAAAACAAGGCGTTATGGAACATGTATTTGGTTCAAAGAAAGGAGTCCTTTCACCGGAAGAGAGAAAAACGTTGACAGAAACTACTTCATCTTTGGAACTTAATATATACTCGGACAAAACGGAAACAATTGAAACAGTGATGGGCGCCCAACTTGAAAAAGCATACATTATGTTAAAAACCGACGCGTATCCAGAAATAATAAAATCATTGACGGACAAGGAGGTAAATATTTTGGGTTTATATGTTGCTTACATATATTGTCCTTTTGAAAACCACACACACTTTTCTGTCTAGGATGGGGCTGGTGTCGCCCAGTGGATACGGCGGTGGACTTGAAATCCGTAGGACTGATTCAAGTTGCATCAGGGTCACTCAGAGGTTCGTCAGTGTGTTCTTATAGCCTCATCTGTCAGATGGAGATATAAACCAGGCATTACCATTTATTTTATTTTATTATATCCCGCTTTCACAAAGTAAAGTGTAAAGTGGGGGTGGGTGGGGGCGCTATATGGGAATCACACATCGCGTCCCGTAACGTCATGTCACGTGGCGTAAGACATTTTAGTGCATAGCAGACACTTAGGGATTACTTTGTCCATCGTCGTCTCTCACTTTAACCTACAACATAACTTCAAAGGTGTTTTACCTATATGAGAGGTGTTCAACTTATAACGTAACACTTTCATTTTGTACCTGATTGAAACATCTTGACATTCTCGCCGAATATGTTCATTTTAATGTCAAGTCTAATGTTTCTTTCGATATAAAACAATATGACATGAACTATTATGTGATTCCTAATTTTGCTGCATCCATATTTTTGTAAAATGGTAAAGAATGACATTTCGGAGGAAAAATTTTCAATTATAAAAGGTAATGGCAAAACAAATTTAAAAACAAATGCTTGTAATTTGTTGTTTAAGGTAAAATTAGTTTGATATGTCCATGTGTGAACGTAAAAAAAATTGAATATGCATTTTTTTGCTATTTGTCGGTTTTCACGATTTCAGCGAAAATTAACCTGAACTAAAACTTTGAAAATGATTAAATCTATAAAAACTTCTAGTTTGAAACATCAACTGCAGGCATTGTGATGATGTCCTCTATAAAAAATAAGTTTCGTTACTTTCTTATAAAAAAGGAAATGAAAAAATATATAACTTAAGATTTAGGGGCAAAATGTTACACACATTTGCAAATAATGATGAAAAAATATAAACTTTGACCAAAATATATCTTTATATGATATGTGATAATACAGCAACTATAACGATTCATTTTTTGTCTCATAAAATATGACTAAAATGCTTATTTTGGTAAATTTATAAAATCATCGGTATAAACATATTAGCAAACTGTCCTATAATTTGTCAATTCCTTAAAATTTCGATAAATTCAAACTTTTAATGCAACATTGATATTTTTGACTTAAATAAAACATACGATCATATTTAAATTTCAAACACAGTTTTAAACAATTACAATATGCATTTAGTGACATTATTTGGTTTAAGGTAACATTCTACGGCAATAGAAACATATAGGTTTAAAATTGGAAACTAGTGGATACCTAATTCAAAATGTAATTTAAAGCGAACAGCGTGAACTTGTAGATTATTTTAAATGCATATGTTCTAAATAACAGTTTCACAACATTAAATGACGCATGTTTTATGATAACCATTTCCGCTGAAAAAAACACATCTTAAACAAAAGTGTTACGTTATAAGTTGAACACCTCTCGTATTCATGAAACTTCAAACACATCTTCATCTTACATTTAAGAATGTCGTTACACATGTCCAATAACTCTGACTTTCATTTCAGCAGAATTATGCCCCTTTTCTTAAAACTTTGACATGCAACCTTACCAAGCTTGTATCTCAGACCATAATTTGAAAAGTATTTGACCTTGTTGAAATAAGCACAATCATGGCAGATGACAAAAGTTTTCTGTGGAACACATTTCTAGTTATTACTTGCAATTCTTAAGCAATTTCGAAGCATTGCCCCCAAACTTCATATACACTTAACAACTGATTACCTTAAGTCCCTCTAAATCATACATTGTTGATTGCTTAATTTATTACAGAAATATAGCCCTTTTATTTGTTTGACTTAACTTTTCCACACTAATATTGAAATGTGAACTTAATGTGGCTTTCACTTCAAAAATGTTCATGGATTGTTGTTAGACTTGGCATCCAGTTTACACATGATGATGATATGATGAGTCTCTGCATCAGCAGTTTTTGAGTTTTTGACAACAGATGGACCTCTAAATCATACATTGTTGATTGCTTAATTTATTACAGAAATATAGCCCTTTTATTTGTTTGACTTATTACTTTTCCACACTAATATTGAAATGTGAACTTAATGTGGCTTTCACTTCAAAAATGTTCATGGATTGTTGTTAGACTTGGCATCCAGTTTACACATGATGATGATATGATGAGTCTCTGCATCAGCAGTTTTTGAGTTTTTGACAACAGATGGACCTTTGTTTTATATTAAAAAGTGGGTATATTCATCACCTTCAGTGATAGTTCTAATTGGAGTCTATTCTTCGAGCAAGATAATTGAATTGAATGTTGTTTAACGGCTCATCAACACAGTATAGGTTATTTAGAGCCGCCCCAGGGAGAGAGGAAGGATACATAGGAATCCGGGAACCTGCCCTACTCTAATTATCGAAAATATTCCTATGGTTCTTTAACGTGATCGGAGGATAGACCGATACACGGGACCGCTCGGTTTACGTCCCCATCCGGCGGAAGAGGTTAAGGGAAAGTGTCTTGTGCACATATAAAATCGATTCAAGCTAACCAGTAGGCCTTATTGCCTACTGACCGTTCCAAGTCGGTAACCCTGTCTTCACCACCCTTTCTGTTGTTTTTTGTCTCTTTCATTGTAGTTTCAAGTCCTTGTTTGCAGTACAGTGCGAACCTACGATGCCATTGCGTTCGGACGCTGTGGTTTCTATAGGACCCTATATATAATTTTGCCCAAGAACACACCGACAGAACTCAGTGGCACCACGGAGGATTGAACCCACGGCCTCCGGTTACAAATCCGCCGCGCAACCGACTGCGCCACGCCAGCCCTCTACGAGAAAGATAAAGAACGATGCAAATCTATTTGTTAGTAAGAGTAGGAAGGTTCCCAGATTCCTATATATCCTTCCCCTATCTTTGGGACAGCTCTAAATAACCTATAATGTGTTGATTCAATTCCCCAATTCTGTATGAGATATATGGATGATACATTAAAAGGCTTTAAAGGCACTACTTATATATAATGGACTGTTCTTTCTTTGAATTAAGACCATTCCATTTATGTGACAAAGGGGTGTTTTGGGGGAAATGACTAATTAGCAGCCAGACATTGTAACCCAGATCTGGGTTTACAATGTACGCAAGGGCTATAATAGTCATGCTTATCGGGTTAAGGGTTAATTTAACTTAATCTAAAATGATTTAATAGACTGTTTTGAATGACATATGCTATATATAAAAACGTTTTTTTGTGTTTTTTTCAGCTAAAACAATTAGATGATGTTAATGCTTTCGCAGATATCACGATCGACCGCAAAGCTGGAATTATAACAATCCAAGGACCATTCAAACAGGCAGATGACGCTCGATCAGAACTTGTTAACAAGTTACGTTACATAGAAAAGGAACGAAATGAAGAAGCCGAAACTCTCTACAAGGCCATAATATGGCACCATGAAGACATCACTATAACTGGCATTGATCTTGTGCCTTATGGCAAGATACCCAACAGTAATATTGAAAGAGCATACAAAAACAACGAAGAACGTGTTGTGCTCCCGTTCACCAATGGTCCAGTTATTATAGACTTTCAGAAGCTTGTTGAATATCCCAAAGCTGATGAAAGTGACCAAGTAAAGGTCATCAGAAAAGAAATGATTAAAGGTGAGTTTATTTTATTATTGGGACTTGCTATTTTTGTGTCGCCTTTTCGAAGAAAAATGCGATACGTTACGGGATCACTTTGTCGTCATTCCGTCACGAAAACTTAACGTTGGCTATAACTTTCTCATTTCTTCATATTTCTTTATCAAACTTTCAATATATACTCACCATGACAACATCGACATGACCATTCCAAATAATGAAGGTCAAGGTCACACTGAAGGTCATTATATGGGTTATATACTCTTTTTTTCTTCACGAAAACTTAATGTTGGCTATAACTCATTTCTTATATTTCTTCATCAAACTTTCAATATGTACTCACCATGACAACATCGACATGACCATACCAAAATGTGAACGTCAAGGTCACACTGAAGGTCATTATATGGGTTAAATACTCTTTTTTTTCTTATGAAAACTTAACGTTGGCTATAACTTTCTCATTTATTCATATTTCTTCATCAAACTTTATATATATACTCATCATGACAACATCGAAATGACCTACTAATATATGAAGGTCAAGGTCACACTGAAGGTTATTATATGGGTTAAATACTCAGTTTTTTCTTCACGAAAACTTAACGTTGGCTATAACTTTCTCATTTCGTTTTATTTCTTCAAACTATAAGTATATTCTCATCATGACAACACCGACATGACCATACTAAAATATAAAGGTTGAGGTCACACTGAAGGTCATTTTATGGATTAAATACTCGTTAAATTTTTTTTATTTAAAAAATATTATTTAAAAATGCTATATTTTACCTCTTTAATACGATAGGGCCTTCATTTTTCATCTGATCTTTACCAAACTTTACCAGATGGTTAATGTCAATAAAAGCTCGAAAAATTTGAAAACCAACCAGATCGGACCAGTAACAGCGGAGTTGTGGCCCTTGATTTAGTTAAAAATGCTATATTTTGCCTCCTTAAGACGATAGGGCCTTCTTTTTTCATCCTATCTTTACCAAACTTTAACACATTAATATTATGAATGAAAGCTCGGACAAGTTCGAAAACCAGCCATATCGGACTAGTAACAGCGGAGTTATGTCCCTTGATTTAGTTAAAAATGCTATATTTTGCCTTGTTAAGGCGATAGCGGCTTCATTGTTCATCCGATCTTTACCAATCTTTACCAGATTGTTAATATCAATGAAACCTCGAACAAGTTCGAAAACCAGCTAGATCGTACCAGTAACAGCGGAGTTATGGCCCTTGATTTAGTGAAAAATGCTACATTTTGCCTCGTTAAAGACGATTGGGCCTTCATTTTCTTCCGATCTTTACTAAACTTTGCCAGATTGTTAATGTCAATGAAAGCTCGGACAAGGCCGAAAACCAGCCAGATCGGACCAGTAATAGCAGAGTTATGGCCCTTGATTTAGTTAAAAATGCTAATGGAGCGTTGTGGTTTAGTGGTAAAGCGTTGGACCCATGATCCAAAAGTCGTGGGTTCGATCCCCGCCATTGCCATATGCGTTGTGTCCCTGAGCAAGACACTTTATCTGCATTTGCTTAGTACTGGTTCTATCCAGGAAGACATTGAGAGTGATTCAAATAAGTTCATAGAGCTTTCGTTACAATCGATGTAAAATAAATAAGTTTAAACTAAAAATGCTACATTTTGCCTCGTTAAGACGATAAGGCCTTTATTTTTCGTCCGATCTTTACCAAACTTTACCAGACTGTTAATGTCAATAAAAGCTCGAATAAGTTCGAAAACCAGCCAGATCGGAACAGTAACGTAACAGCGGAGTTATGGCCTTGATTTCGTTAAAAATGCTATATTTTGCCTTGTTAAGGCGATAGGGCCTTCATTTTTCATCTGATCTTTACCAAACTTTACCAGATTTTATTTTTTGAGTTATTTTTTAATTATTTTTGTTTTGTTTTGATTTTTATTATCTCTTCTGGCCAAGTTCAAAAACCAGCCAGATTGGACCAGTAACGGCGGAGTTATGGCTCTTGATTTATTTAAAAATGCTATATTTTGCCTCTTTAAGCCGATAGTCACTCGCTTCATTGATGTTATAAGAGCCATATTAGCCAGTAGAGCTTCCACAGGCCCTCTTGGGCCTCTTGTTTCTTCACGATAAGTTTGTCAAGGTCATTTATCTGGGTCCAAAAAACCTTGTTATACTGACAAAGCGCTGACAGGCGACACGTGTTCCGCGGAACACTTATCTAGTATTCATGTTTAAGTTATTTTCTAATGCTTTTTAACGACAACTTACTGTCAAGCTGGTCATTAGATTGGCAAATGTCTTTTGGCGGGTGGGTATGCATGCGTGCCTTGACTGCGTGATCTAATTCTGTTATGGAATTATAAGCTTGTTTGACATTCTTGTCATCTTTGATAAAATCCTCAGGTGAGTGATTCAGGGTCATTTTGGCCCTCTTGTTTAGAGTCATGGCGGCTTTGTTTTTGACTTGAATTGCACCAAACTATCACAGCAAGTAGAGCTATACAACCCCTCTCAGGCCTCTTGTTTATGAAGTATTTAAGCCAGGACGGGATTAAACCCACAACCTCCCGTATGCCAGGTGAATGCTCTACCACTAAGCTAGGACACGGTACATAGTTAATGCACCAGTCACAGGACTGCTTTAATTATGACCCTCATATAGGAATTTTGACAAGAGTACTGTTTTTGTTTTACAGCTGCGTCCGGAGCACTGCCGGACGAATGGGCAGCCATGAAGGACAATGAAATCCTCAAGCTGGTCACACTTGCTGCTACAGATCCAGCATACAAGACAGCAAAACAGCGATTTGTGAAGGAAGTTCAAACGGGTTCATATGCGCACAGAATACCTTGGGACAAGTCTAAGCTTAAAGTTACTAAGGTTGGTAAACGGTCATGTTTGTACTATAGTGACTTTTAATTAATCGGTCGTAAATTAATTTTATCCATTATCAGTGTGTTTTAGTTCATAATCGTGTTTTATTGTGTCGCCTTTTCGAAGAAAAAAGCGATACATAGGGATCACTTTGTCGTCCGTTAATCTGTCCGTCAGTCAGTCCGTCACAAAAACTTAACGTTGGCTATAACTTTCTCATTTCTTGATATTTCTTCATCAAACTTTCAATATATACTCATCATGACAACATCGACATGACCATACTAAAATATAAAGGTCAAGATCACACTGAAGGTCATATGGGTTAAATACTTTTTTTTTCTTTACGAAAACTTAACGTTAACTCAACACCAGATGCCTTAGAACTTTTAAACTTTAGAAATGTTGATAACTACATGACAGCGATATGTTCAAATGAAAAGTGGGTCAATATGAATTACCTTGACCTACCTTTGGCACTTCGTTAATTTACATTGAAGTTTTACATTCAAGTTTTTATTAACTCAGTTTCTCAGATACAAAAGCCATATCATACACACTTGCATCTGTATGACAGCAATATGTTCCTACCCAAATCAGGTCAATATATTTGACCTTGACCTACCCAGGGGCCCTCAGGGAGGGTCAAAAGGTCAAATACACTAAAAATTCTATTACACTCATTTTTCCATATTTTTGCATATAACTTAAAGGGGTTGATGCACTATTTCCAAACACAGTTTATTTTAAAGAGCTCTGAAAAACTTGAAAAAAGCTGAAAGAATTATCAAAATGCCGTGAAAAATAAAGAAGATATGACCTATTGAAATTCTGCAAAGAACATAAATGGAGGCGGCCATCTTTGAACGATGACGTCATCGCGCCGTTTTACCATATATGGCATATCGACAAAATGTATTTTAAAGCAAAGAAAACCACTGCAAATTGATTAAAACTAAATATAAAAATATAAAATGTATACATTTTAGTATTATTTTTTATTTGCAGTGATTTTCTTTGCTTCAAAATACATTTTATCAATATGGGGTTGGAGGAGGTGGGTGGTGGGCGGGGGGGGGGGGGGGGATATCAGGGGGTCAGTTTTTTTAATTATGTCTCAAACGAACATTTTGATGAAGGGATTACAGTGTATAATAATATGTTGTTCTCCTGTATGTGTGTGTGTGGTGGTGGGTGGTGGTGGCATGTGTTAAGTAAACGTGGTATTTGCGATGGCGCGCCGTCGAATTTGTTCTAGTTTTCATTTACTATAAGCTTATGGTCTTTTACCAAGTTTGTTTAAATGGTGATCCTGGGGTCACATTTTGCCCCGCCCCAGGGGTCACATGTTTTACATAGACTTGTATAGGAATAAACTTTTTAAAAATCGTCTCAGAAACTGCAAGAGCCAGAGGTTTAATATTTTGCATTTGCTATAAGCTTATGGTCCTCTACCAAGTTTGTTAAAAAAAGTGACCCTGGAATCAAATTTGGCCCCATCCAGGGCGTCACAGTTTTACACAGATTTATACAGTAATGTTTTTTAAAAAATCTTCTTCTCTGAAACTATAAAGGCCAGAGGTTTAATATTTTGCATTTACTATGAGTTTATTCAAATGGTGACCCTGGAAAAACTTTAAAAATCTTCTTCTCTGAAACCACAAGGCACACAGCTCTCATATATTACATGTAGTCATGGGGTCACATTTGGCCCTGCCCCAGGGGTTACACTCTAGAACATTACTTGAACACTCTTAACCAAACTTTCACAGTTTGTATATGACCATAAGATTTCGAAGAAGTTTGATAATAGGCCAGAACTCAAGTGATCGATTTAGGGCCATCTTGGCCCTCTTGTTCATGTTGTTTATAAATCAATTACTCACATACCAAAAGCCTTACAGTATTCAAACTTCATACACTCTTACATCTATATGGCAATCTATATGGCATCATTATGTTCCTACCCAAATCAGGTCCATATAACTTGCCCTTTAATATTACACTTAACATTTTGTTACTCCATTTTGTAAGCAACCGATAACCTTTTAGCAGGGCATTCGGGTCCCTTGACACATTTTCTAGTTTAACCTATTTAAGTGGGGCCAAAATTCAGCCAATTGCAAAAAGTTCTTTATTTTCCCATACCAGTAGTAGATGAGGCAAAATTCCTTGGTCTTATTTTCGACCGTAAATTAACGTTTATACCACACCTTAAATACTTGAAGGCCAAGTGCCTTAAAGCTCTAATTTACTTAAAGTTGTTGCAAACACTAACTGGGGAACAGATCGTAAAGTCCTTTTACAACTTTATAGATCTCTTATCAGATCCAAGCTGGACTACGGCTCAATAGTATATGGATCGACTCGCAAGTCATACTTGCAGATGCTCGATCCTATACATAATCAAGGATTACGACTCGCCCTAGGTGCCTTTCGTACATCACCAGCCGAAAGTCTATATGTTGAAGCTAATGAACCATCACTGTCTCATAGACGGTACAATTTAGCCCTTCAATATGCCATTAAATTAAAATCTTACCCTTCAAACCCAACTTTCGATAATGTCTTTAATCCTAGTTGTGAACCTCTTTTTGATCAAAAACAGAAGGCCATCCGACCATTTGGTCTTCGTATTAAAGGGACACTGTCCGTAAGTAAGCAGATATTGAGCATAACCAAATAACTGGCTGACTTTTATTCAGTGAAATGTATACATGAAAACATGAGGATAGACCCTAAGAAGTATGTAGGAATACATTCGGGAGTTTGAAAAAAAAAAGTTTTAATTATAATATGTAAATAAAGTGGGACCCACAATATTTACCTTTTCCGCGATCACGTGACTGCCATTAGCGCATTATGTTATCACCACAGTATGTATTGCGAAATATGTATAGCCCGCTTAGCTCAGTTGGGAGCGTTGCGGACAACTTTACGCTCACGCACACTATTATTACGGTGAGCGAAATTTTAGTTTGGGCTGCGAGTTCAAACGCACAAAGCGGATTTACTTTTTTTTGTACCGCGATTGCATTCCGTTAAACAATCTTGCTTTTAATTAGTAAATATTCAATAATGTTTAGTGTGTAATGTTTGCGAACATAATTAGTGTGTGTTTTATAAGCTAAAAGTTACGGACAGTGTCCCTTTAAACCAAAATTAAGAGACACTGAAATCGACCTAAATTTGATTGCCAAGTACAAAGTACCACAAATACCACCGTGGACTTTGGAAACACCAACAATATTTTCGACCTTTGTAATTGTAACAAATCCAGTACAGACCCTACTGTCTTTCAAAGCAAATTTAATGAAATTAAATCGAAATACAGCAACTTTCAACATATATACACAGATGGTTCTAAAGATGGAGATAAGGTAGCTGCAGCAGCTGTTGTTAACAAACACAGCATAAAGAGCCGCCTGCCTGACAAGGCCTCTATCTTTCAGCTGAACTTAAGGCAATTGACTTGCCTAAATTATATTCAGGAATCTGATGATGACCATTTTGTAATCTTTTCTGATTCCCTTTCATCTCTTCAAGCACTGGGTAATATGAAACATGATAACCCAGTTGTGCTCCATCTTTTAGAAAAGTACAATTCTCTTATAATTGATGTTGTTATTTTTTTCTGCTGGCTTCCAAGCCATGTAGGAATACGTGGTAATGATAGAGCTGATAGTGCTGCTAAAGCAGCATTAGGTTTACATATATCTGATACCAAATTACCTTATACCGATTTTAAAAGTTGTATTAACACATATATTCGTAACTCTTGGCAAGCCGCTTGGATTTGTCAGTTAACAATAAACTCCATTCAATTAAACCGTTACTCTGAGAATGGCGTTCTTCAAGTAGACACATTCGTCGAGAGGAAGTTGTCCTAGCCCGGTGCAGAATAGGGCATACACGTTATACTCATTCATATTTATTACAATGTGAGCAATTACCAGAATGTATACCCTGCTTTGCACCGTTAACGGTCAAACACATATTGCTGGAATGTGTAGACTTTGATCTATGCGTCAAAGGTACTACAATGTTAATACTATGACCGAGTTATTAATACTATAGATTTTAGTCTAGTTTTAGATTTCCTTAAGGAAGTCGGACTATATAAATCATTATAATATGTTCTTGTATATAATTACTTTTTTATATACCCGTTTTCGGGCATTTGTTGATTTACATCTATAGTTTATATTACTACCATATCATCCCTTATTTTTTAATAGTTTTATCTTGATATATTTACATTAATTTTAATAATTTTTAATAATTCTTCATTTCTTCATCTTTCGTCAGTTTTTGCGCACAATATGACCTATTTATGTGTCGAGGTGCCGTAAAACACCATTCATTCATTCTTTATTTTCCCAATTCTGAGTAAAGACATTTTTTTTTTAGAAAGTTACTTTCCATTGTTTTTTTGTACGTCGTATGTTAAAATCATTGCTAAACTCAATACTTGATTGATATTACACCTAAAGCATACATTTTAATAAAAAATAATATAAATCTTTAAAAGCATTCCTTAGGTAGAGAAAATCATGTTTTACCCCAATTTTGACAATTTCATACTTTTTCCCAAAATCAGTTGGCCTTGGACTTTTGCCAATATGCTGACTGGGGCTAGAACCACTTACGTTCTTCAAGCAGCTGTCATATTTGTATGTAGTTCATATGTAATATATATGTAGTTCAGTATAAATAAATAAATAAAATCTGTGGGTGAGTGTATTTTAGCCGATTTAAATTCTATAAGTGAGTCTTGCAAACTCAATTTTGTTCCTGGGTCCCATATATGTTTTAATGGAATAGCCCTCAGTGAAACAGACATTTTGAGTGGTAAATAAAAATAACTTGAGAAATAAAACGTTCATGCTTGAAAGTTGTTTTTGATGGGGCAATTCTGCTGCCTGAAAAATTCGGAAAATACTTATTTTTAGATTTTTTATCCAATAATGGTCTTAAATTGTTGGATATTTGTAAATCAAGCCCAGTAATCGACGTCATAGCAGGTGCACGAGATGATCATCCGCAGCCAAGATTTGTCTCGACTCGGTAAGTAAACACACGCATTTCAGCTCTAATTCTCAGTACATAAAGATATAATTGTGCCTAAAGTATGTCAGTCAATGATAAAAAGACTCGGTTAATATTCACTTCTGCTAATACTGAGCGAATTGAGCGAAGAATCAAGGGAAGTTATTTTAGCGAGATGATTCTCAGCGGAGCTTTTTCATTTTTGTTGCTTTTATTTAATTTTTTGGGCTTTATAATGTCCTGTATTGACCATTCACACATACCTATAACAGATACGTGATATAAAACGTAGACAGTGGTCATTTAGATCCTGGAACTATGTGTTTCGACATAGATATAGCGAATTTATGAAAATGATTCTCCGCGGAGCTCGGCAACGAGATGATACTCCGCGTAGGCAAATTTTACACATGGTCTCTTTAGTTATTTTGTCTTTATTTTATTGTATGAATCAGTGTTTTTTATGCCTTTATTATGTATATGTATAAGAATTATATATAGTGAATACGATTACATTTGTAATGCTGTCTCTATTTAAAGCCGGTATACGTGTAAGCTATATTATACGCGCGATAATCTGCTCAACGTCAGTTTTTAGCTCTACTGGCCAAGGGCCAGCAGAGCTTATGGGATGGTGTGTTGTCCGTCTTCCGTCGTCCGTCCGTCGTCCGTCGTCCGTCCGTTAACTTTTCTTCAAACGACTTCTCCTCAGAAACCGCTTGGCTAATTTTGACCAAACTTCACATGGATGATCCTTAGATGAATGCTTTTTAGATTTGTTAAAATTAGGTCAGCGCTACATCCAAGATGGCTGCCATTACCATATATGGTCAAAACCTTAAAAAATCTTCTTCTCCAGAACCGCTGGACAGATTTCAACAGTTTTTCTTTTAAAATGATCGCCAACGCCTAGACTATCAAGATTGTTCAAATAAAGTCCCCGGGGTCAAAAATGGCCATGCCCCGGGGGTCTTAAATTTGTAATTGAGGTTTTGCATGTTTTTCATATAGACATGTAGGAAACAACTTTAAAAAATCTTCTTCTCTGAAACCACAAGGCACAGAGCTCTGATGTATTACATGTAGCATCAGCTTATGGTCCTCTACTAAGTTTATTCAAATGGTGACCCTGGGGTCAAATTTATCCCGGCCCCGGGGGTCACAGTTTTACATAGACTTATATAGGATTTTTTTTTAAAAAATCTTCTTCTCAGAAACCACAACAGCCAGAGGTTTGATATTTTGCATTTACTATAAGCTTATGGTCCTTTAACAAGTTTGTTCAAATGGTGACCTTAGGGTCACATTTGGCCTCGCCCCAAGGGTCACATGTTTTACATAGACATGTATAGGGAATTCTTCAAACGACTTCTCGTCAGAAACCGCTTGGCTAATTTTGACCAAACTTCAAATGGATGATCCTTTGATGAATGCTTTTTAGATTTGTTAAAATTAGGTCAGCGCTACATCCAAGATGGCTGCCATTACCATATATGGTCGAAACCTTAAAAAATCTTCTTCTCCAGAACCGCTTGACAGATTTCAACAGTTTTTCTTTTAAAATGATCGCCAACGCCTAGACTATCAAGTTTGTTCAAATAAAGTCCCCGGGGTCAAAAATGGCCGTGCCTCGGGGGTCCAAAGTTTGTATATTGAGGTTTTGCATGTTTTTCATATAGACATATAGGAAAAAAGTTTGAAAAATATTTTTCTCTGAAACCACAAGGCACAGAGCTCTCATGTATTACATGTAGCATCAGCTTATGGTCCTCTACTAAGTTTGTTCAAATGGTGACCCTGGGGTCAAATTTGTCCCCGCCCCGAAGGTCACAGTTTTACATAGACTTATATAGGATTTTTTTTTTAAAAATCTTCTTCTCGGAAACTACAAGAGCCAGAGGTTTGATATTTTACAATTATTATAAGCTTATGGTCCTTTACCAAGTTTGTTCAAATGGTGACCCTGGGGTCACATTTGGTCCCGCCCCAAGGGTCACATGTTTTACATAGACATGTATAGGGAAAAACTTAAAAAATCTTCTTCTCTGAAACTGCAAGAGCCAGAGGTTTAATATTTTGCTGTTGCTATAAGCTTATGGTCCTTTACCAATTTTGTTCAAATACTGACCCTGGGGCCACATCTGGCCCCGCCCCGGGGGTCACAGTTTTACATCAATGCTTGTTTTAAATTTTTTAATTTCTTCATTTTTAGCTCTACTGATCAGAGATCAGCAGAGCTTATGCCGTGGTGCGGCGTCCGTCGTCCGTCCGTCTGTCCGTCTGTCCGTAAACTTTTATTTGTAGCGACTTCACAGCTGAAACTACTGGATGGATATTCATGAAACTTTACAGAAATGTTGCCCATAAAGTCTAGTTGATCCTAGCAAAAATTCATGTTGATGTGAAATCCAAGATGGCCGCCAAAGCTAAAAATAGAGTTTTAAAATACAAGTTTGTAGCGACTTCTTCTTCAAAACTATAAGTGATATTGATATGGGACTTTTTCTAAAATGATCAGCATGACATGATGTTGATCCTAGTCAAAAATCGTTTTGATTCAACGTTAAACATGGCTGCCAGCGGCCATCTTTGTTTACATAGAGTTATATAGTAAAAACTTGTAGCGACTACTTCTCTGAAACTACTTGGCGGATTTTCATGAAACTTTACAGGAATGTTGCTCTTGATGTCTAATTGATCCTAGAAAAATTTCAGGTCGGCCGGAAATTCAAGATGGCCGTCACAGCTAAAAATAGATTTTTAAAAAATAAGTTTGTAGCGACTACTTCTTGAAAACTATAAGTGATATTGATATGGGACTTTTTCTAAAATGATCAGCATTACATGATGTTGATCCTAGTCAAAAATCGTTTTGATTCAATGTTAAACATGGCTGCCAGCGGCCATCTTTGTTTACATAGAGTTATATAGTAAAAACTTGTAGCGACTACTCCTCTGAAACTACTTGGCGGATTGTCATGAAACTTTACAGGAATGTTGCTCTTGATGTCTAATTGATCCTATCAAAATTTCAGGTCGGCCGGAAATTCAAGATGGTCGTCACAGCTAAAAATAGATTTTTAAAAAATAAGTTTGTAGCGACTACTTCTTGAAAACTATAAGTGATATTGATATGGGACTTTTTCTAAAATGATCAGCATGACATGATGTAGATCCTTGTGGAAAATTATTTTGATTCGACGTTAAACATGGCTGCCAGTGGCCATCTTTGGTTACATAGAGTTATATAGTAAAAACTTGTAGCGACTACTCCTCTGAAACTACTTGACGGATGTTCATGAAACTTCACAGGAATGTTGCTCTTGATGTCTAGTTGATCCTAGAAAAATTTCAGGTCGGCCGGAAATTCAAGATGGCCGCCACAGCTAAAAATAGATTTAAAATAAATAAATTTGTAGCGACTACTTCTTCAAAACAATAAGAGATATTGATATGGGACTTTTTCTAAAATGATCAGTATGACATGATGTTGGTCCTTGTCGAAAATCGTTTTGATTTGACCTTAAACGTGGCTGCTTTGTTTACATAGAGTTATATAATGAAAACTTGTAGCGACTACTTCTTTGAAACTACCTGACGGATTTTCATGAAACTTCACAGGAATGTTGCTCTTAATGTCTTATTGATCTTAGCAAAATTTCAGGTCGGCCGGAAATTCAAGATGGCCGCCACGGTTAAAAATAGATTTTCAAAAAACAAGTCTGTAGCGACTACTTCCTGAAATCAAAATCAATCAGTAGAGCTTCAAGGTCATTGACCTCTTGTTTATTTTCTTTTTTTTTTAAATTATTTTTTTTTGAAATTTTTTTTTTGAAATTTTTTTTTGAATTTTTTTTTTTTTGAAATATATATTTTTTTATATATATATTTTTTTTTCTTTCTTTTTTTTTTTTCTTTTCTTTTTTTTTTTTTTTTTTTTTTTTTTTTTTGATTTTTTTTTATTATCTCTACTGGCCAAGTTCGAAAACCAGCCAGATCGGACCAGTAATGGGGGAGTTATAGCTCTTGATTTAGTTAAAAATGCTATATTTTGCCTCTTTAAGATGATAGTCACTCGCTTCATTGATGTTATAAGAGCCATATTAGCCAGTAGAGCGTCCACAGGCCCTCTTGGGCCTCTTGTTTACAGTACCCCTCGGCTGGGTCACAATATCAAGTAATTATAAGACCCAGCCCTCAGTTAAATTTTCTTAAAATGTTCAATTGTTGAAAATATATTTTGTATCATTTTAAAGAGCGATTCTAATGCCTTCTGATGCATTTGATTATTATGCAGTTACTGTTATAAGGGGATTCATATGTCCATTTATAAAGCGAAGAACATATGAATTTAACATTCTGACGCGTAACACAAAATAATTTGAAACGGCCAACATATGCTAAAACATCTCTGCAAATTTTTACACCCTTTCGTTGAGACTGAAAAACAAATTGACGTCGTAAACATGTAACACTCTCGAAAAAAATTACACGCTCTCTAATAGTATATAAATATTGCATCCCAGTGAGGGTGACAGTAGATATTGTCAACCTGAGGAAATTAATGAGGTTGACATTATTTTTTCGAAGGTTGACAATATCCACTGTCACCCTCACTAGGATGCAATATTTATTTTATTATACCGAACAAAAATTGTTTTGATTAAAATTATAATATATGAGGGGGAAAAAATCCCAATAACATTTTTTTTATACTAGTTTTGATTTAAAGTAACAAAATGTTTATTGTCTTTTGGTAAACCAAGCGTCTTACAATTGAAATCCATTCAACCGTATTTTAATAAGCGTCCACCGATTTCCAACTGCGCAAAGCGTGTCGTAATTGGAAAAATCCAAAACCTATTTTTATACTTCCCGTGACGTCACAATCGTGTAACTTCCGGTGAACAGTAAAAATTTCTTCATGCTTCATGGTATGGGCACTTTATACAGGAGTGTAAACGTGAGGTATAATAATAATACACTTTCTTTTTTTTGTTTCGGCTATTGTCCATCACTCAGCGATGTTTATTGTTACCCTCTTAGTTATAACTAGGCCATTTGAAAGTTGATTGCACACTTAAAATTCACATTGAACTTATTGATCGCTAAATTCATTAGTTTGAAGTACATGTTTCACGACAGCTGCATGAATTTGTAATAATACCACCAAGAAAAAAAACGGTCCGACTTAATATTCCTAACAAAAGTCTTGTGATCAACACAACTTACAAATTTAACATACATTTACCAAAATAAGTAAATTTTATCTTCATATCGTTTACCCAGAGCTTTACCGATTTACTCCGCGAGCATTTACTCATTGATGCCATAGGAACGATTTTTCAAAACTCACAGATTTCAATCGTAACTTAAATATGTTCTTTAATCAATTTTGCATATTTCAGAAATGGATGCCCAATCGGTAGCGGTGTGTCGGTATTGTGGAAAGGTGTTCAAGACCAAATATGGGTTAAAGAATCACAAGGCAAAACACAGAAAGAAACTAAATATGAATGTACAGTATGTAATGTGTCGTTGTTCTCCAAGTCAGGACACACCGACCACATGGCCCGCCATAGTGAAGAAAGGAATTTCGTTTGCGTTAAATGTGGCAGCACGTTTAAAACTAAGAGAGATTTAAAGACACACATAAGGTATGAGGGAGAAAGTAAGCAGTACAAGTGCAGCACGTGTGGACAAAGTTTCTTTAGAGAAAACTGGTTACTTGACCATGCTACCACACATACTGGCGAAAAAGTGCACACATGTGAAGTTTGCGGTAAGGAATTCAGATTCAAAACCAATATGTATAGACATAAAAAAATGCACGAAGGCGTCACCTACAATTGCGAAGTTTGCGGCAAGATTTACCAGTCGGAGACTCAGCGGAACGTCCATATCAGGAATTGTCATTCGTCAAGCCAAATGTCGTGCGATTCATGTGGCAAAATGTTTTTCTCGGCAAAGTTTCTTAACGCTCATAAGAAGAGAAATGGTTGTAAGACAAGTGAATTTGACGTGAATAATTAGTAGCAACATAAATAGGATGAGCAGGGTCGACTCATACTCTATTTAGATATTCTTAGTTGTATGTTTAAATATGACAGAAAGTAATTTTATTTAATGAACAAATGCCAGTTTTCCTTCTTTCATTTACATTTAACTTCATTAAATCAACATTAACTTTTCCTTAAAGGAACATACCTAAAGTTGAACGTCTTGTTATAGTCGCTTAAACTCATACACATCTATTACAATTTTTTCCCGATCATTTTCCACAATTGTTATACTTTTATTTTATGTTTATTAAAGATTAGAATATTTTCACAGTCGTGAATGTGTGTATAAACAAGGGTATTTATCAACATCTATTAAGAATGTTATTGGAATTATTATATATACTCCAACAAATTAACAGATATATTCTCATACCAATACAGCCAAAGAATAGTTTCTATACATTTTGGACTTATTTTGATCTTAAAAATAACAATTTACAGGGCTCTGGAAATATTTTGAAAATCCACTTGCCCAGGGCAAGTGGATTTTCAGAATCCACTTGCCCTGTTCAAAATCCACTTGCCCTGTCCAAAATGTCACTTGCCCCAAATTCAAAAGTCACTTGTCCCAAAATCAAGCCTTTGTCAACGTACCAAACTTTTCTAGACGCTGCGCGCCACCGACGTATCCATGGTGGGTAGTAGATTACGTTTAGGGCTGGATTTCACTGGAGAATCACGAGAAATAGATCCATTTTCAGATTGGCTGGGTGAACACAAATCAACACCATCACTACTATCCTTAAATCCAAGTTCACTGTCAGACTGACCACCAGAATCACACAAATCAACATTTCTAAGATCACCAGGTGTATTTTCCTCAGTAATTTTAGACACATGTTTAGGTTTTGTCCTTACAAGGAACGTTATAGAGACATGGTTAATTTGTAACTTTTTTTGTAAGATTGTTGAAATAATGAAGGATCTTTTATTAAATACTGCATCATGTAATTACCCACAGGAATCGGACATATTGTAAATGCATGTAATAAACCACATTGACTATCCACTACTAGTATATTAAAATATATTTTTATATACATGCGGGGACCTACATATGGGGATACTGTACTATGTTTACATTACGTCCGATTCCTATGAATTACCATATAAACTCATGAATATCAAAAGAAACAATGACCCCTTTCACACATTTCCAAACCGCCTTTGATTACATCATCAATTTTACATCAACATTCGTGAATGCGTTTCAAAAGTTTCCCTTTATAGTAACTGCAAACAAAACATCTGCCTACTCAGCTTTAATCGTCAACGCCAGGCCACAAATAAAGTGATAATCGTGTTACCAAATGTGCCAAACAAAATACAAACTCGCAAACAAAGTTTGTTTAATAATATGTGTCAAAATAACTTCAATAAAGCAACCCGCTGCATTCACATACCTTCCTTAATTAGTGCCAGTAATTAATTTCTACGTTATTTGTGTATAGTACAGTACTTGCCGTAATCGTTTATAAATTGCTGTTTGTTTACAATTTTCCAATGACCCGCGTTTCACCTTTTACACAGCTATAAGTACTTGGCGGACTGATCAGTGTGTATTCATTACCTTTTCCGATAACATTCAGCGTCAATACACACTATGCGTTGCATAAAATCTTGGTGCGGTTATACTCTTCAAACATAATTCGAAAGTTCGGCTAAACATATGATTTATGTTGCGCGTAAAATAATGCATAACAGAAGTCTACAAACTTTACAATGGTAACGTTTTATCGATTATAATTGGATTAATTTTTGGGATGGTCTTATCATGTTAGTAGAGGACACACTTTAGTATAAATAGGGAGATGAATATTATTAATGCTATCGGCGCATGGACATTTTTGATTGGCACCTCAAACTTTCCTCGGCCAATCAGGTTTTGACAAACTGTCAAAGTAGGAGGGATTTCTTAATTACCGCTCGCGGCGAAAGCGATGGGTTCGTAATCGGCACACTTTATGATAAGCCGAGTTTTCGTTTGATTTTTTGTCTAAAACGGAAACGTCCAGTCGGGCAAGTGTCGGACAACCAGATTTGCGAAGGACACCTGCCCGCACCCAAATTCCACTTGCCCGGGGCGTCGGGCAACCATATTTCCGGAGCCCTGATTTATTGAACTCCAAGGACTTTCTCAGAGTCGATGGATATTTATATAGAATTCAAGTTTTTGGGGCGAACATATATTTTAGGGCGGGCTGGGATGGGAATCTGTCTGTTAATTCTTTTGGCCATAGCTCTCGTATATAATGAATGTTTTATACGACAGGTGCTTATCAATAAACAAATTTTTATCCAATTTATGAGGTCAATATACCTTGTGTATATAGTATTTTATGAACAATAATATCTGTGTTTCATAGTTCACATATACGAATATTGATAATTCCATTGTCTACTTAAAAATATTTTAAAAATATGTTGTTTGGAATCCATATTTTGACCGATCTTCAAAAGTTTACCAAGTATGATTTTTTGTTATATTTAAATAATAAAGGCGACCATAAACATTTCCTGTAAGATGCAAAACAAGCACATGCTTAAAAGAGCTAGGTCACAATTTACAAATGGCATGACTTCTGTAACTGTCAATTTAGAAGTTATAGTGTAGTTTAGAATTTAATTTCTAAATAAAGCCGCATTTTGAACATGTTCATAAATAAGTTGAACACCTCTCGTACATTCTTATAAGACGCTCTCATATGAGTTTAATTGACCATAGGTAGATCCATGAGTGTCAACATTTCTTCTTTTTTGTTTCCCGTTAAACAAAAATATGGCCCGATCCGGTCTTATATTTTTTAATTATTTTTTTGTATTTGCATTAAAACCATTGCCATTTTACGACGTTGCTTTACGAAGTAATGTGGCGCTTTATAGTAATTACGCAGGTTTCGTAATCATCGGTAACACGAGGTCTGAAGTTAAAATTGATTTTTTTTGCGTAACGCAACCCAAAAATGTTTTTGGCGTATTTGAAAAAATGAATTCTCTCCGAACAATATATTGGCTTTTGACTATTTGAAGTACATTTAATTGATAAAAGAACAGACAGTATGTGTGTTTGTTTGCTAACGTATATGCTTAAATTACTTAAATAGAGCCAATGGCAATAGTTTACTTAACTTTACTGCACTTGTCGAAAAAAAAAACGCGAATATTCGAGCCACCCTAAAATCTTGGTCGGGTAACGCCACACAATTTTCTTTATTTTAGGTCCAGTTGAATAATTTTTACGTCTGTGACCTTGGCCTCTTCATCTATAAACCAAAAAAATCGTAGGATGATCCAAAATACTAGAAATGATGAGACTATGAAATACATGAATCTTGTAAAGTATTTTATCACATAACGTCCCTTGTTAGCAGTGTCGAACACCCATGTAATATTTTGTTGTATGACACACGTGTAATACAACCTGGAACGATTTTGATTGGTTGAGTTAAACCTGTAACACTACGCAAGTTTATTAACTGAAACTTTTTATTAATTACAAATTCACCCAGATCTGTGTCATAAACATATTATTTGTTACAGCTTATAAAAATAATGCAGGTTATACAAAACATTGTTGTTGGTTTGTTAAAAAGTTGGCGTAAACTGCTATTTTGTAGAGAGGTAAAACACGAACTCTTTTATACGCAACGTTATGTGTAAGACGCGACGTTACGACGTCACATATTTTATGACGTTTTGGCGCTAAAATGTGTCTGACGTCGTGGCGGTTCTATGTCCATCTGAATTAATTTTTAGCTCTACTGGCCGAAGGCCAGCAGAGCTTATGGGATGCCGAGTTGTCCGTCGTCCGTCCGTCGTCCGTCCGTCGTCCGTCCGTCCGTCCGTCCGTCGTCCGTTGTTAACTTTTGTCTCGTTAAGACGATAGGGCCTTCATTTTTCATCCAATCTTTACCAAACTTTAACAGGTTGTTAATATCAATGAAAGCTCGGATGAGTTCGCAAACCAGCCAGATCGGCCAAGTAACAGCGGAGTTATGGCCCTTGATTTAGTTAAAAATGCTATATTGCTATATTTTGCCTCGTTAAGACGATACGGCTTTCATTTTTCAACCTATCTTTACCAAACTTTACCACATTGTTAATATCAATGAAAGCTCGAACAAGTTCGAAAACCAGCCAGATTGGAACAGTTACACTAGAGTTATGGTCCTTGATTTAGTTGAAAATGCTATATTGCTATATTTTGCCTCGTTAAGATGATAGGGCCTTCGTTTTTCATCATATCTTAACCAAACTTTACCACATTGTTAATATCAATGAAAGCTCGGACAAGTTCGAAAACCAGCCATATCGGACTAGTAACAGCGGTGTTCTGGCCCTTGATTTAGTTAAAAATGCTATATTTTGCCTCGTTAAGACGCTAGGGGCTTCATTTTTCATCCAATCTTTACCAAACTTTATCAGATGGTTAATATCAATGAACGCTCGGACAAGTTCTAAAACCAGCCATATCGGAATAGTAAGAGCGGAGTTATGGCCCTTGATTTAGTTAAAAATGCTATATTTTGCCTCGTTAAGACGATAGGGGCTTCATTGTTCATCCGATCTTTATCAAACTTAATCAGATTGTTAATGTCATTAAAAGCTCGAACAAGTTCGAAAACCAACCATATCGGACCAGTAACAGCGGAGTTGTGGCCCTTGATTTAGTTAAAAATGCTATATTTTGCCTCGTTAAGACGATAGGGGCTTCATTGTTCATCTAATCTTTACCAAACTTTATCAGATTGTTAATATCAATGAAAGCTCGAGCAAGTTCGAAAACTAGCCATATCGGAACAGGAACAGCGGAGTTATGGCCCTTGATTTAGTTAAAAATGCTATATTTTGCCTCGTTAAGACGAGAGGGCCTTCATTTTTCATCCGATCGTTACCAAACTTTTCTTTTTTTAATTATTTTTTTAAATTAATATGTTTTTTTTTTTTTTTTTTTTTTTTTTTAATTTTTTTTTTTTTAATTTTTTTGTTTTTTAATTAATATTTATTTTTTTTAGCTCTATTTTGGACCAGGCGGACCAGTAACAGAGGAGTTATGGCTCTTGATTTATTTAAATATGCTATATTTTGCCTCGTTAATACGGTAGAGCCTTCATTTTCATCTGATCTTTACCAAACTTTAACAGATTCTTTAGTTATGGCCCTTATTTAGTTCAAAATCTGTTTTTTGCCCGAAAATTCAAAAAAAACGTAAATGGCAGTCACTCACTCGCTTCATAGATGTTATAAGAGCCGTGTTAGCCAGTAGAGCGTCCACAGGCCCTCTTGGGCCTCTTGTTACTAATTTGATTGCAATGTTATGTGATAAAAAGGATTTTAAACTTGTTCCCATTCCATATAAGATTGATGAAACTCGTTATGAATTATTTTTAATTTTAACTCGCCAAAAGGCTCGTTAAATTTAAAATAATTCATAACTCGTTCCATAAATCTTATATGAAATGGGAACTCGTTTAAGATCCTCTATATACAAATTATTGGAATGTGTGACGTTACAACATTACGGAACTAGCGCAATTCCTGTAAATATCACCACGTCACTTCGTAAAGCAAGGTAACCTTTTAAATCTTGTTTTATGTATTTTGCTGAATTCAAGTTGATCTCGTTTGCATGTGATTTATATATCTGTGATTCATCTGTGATTTACTGTTATACATATAATGATAATAATCATTTTCAATAAATATTGTACAAATCAAAATGTGTTGTTAAACAATTTGTCTCTGAAATATTTTTGCTTTGCTTATAAACAGGAATCTTTATTGTGTCCTGACCAGGCATATACTTGTATGCCCCGTCATTCTGGCATTAAGTGTTATTTGAAATCAAATCAAATCAAGTGTTACCCATGCCCGCCCGTGCGTGCGTGCGTCTGACAAATTGGTTTCCGTTCAATAAATTTTGAAAAGGTCCATGTATTGAATTAATATTTGGTGTGTTGCTGTATAATTAAAAAATACAGGTAAGATCGATTTTGGCCAATGTCGGTCAATTTTTTGCTGGAGTTATGGCCCCTTTTCGACTTAATGATTGGTTAAAAAGTGGTTTCCGGTCAATAATTTTTGAAAGAATGTATCGATTTTCAAATTTTGTTTGATGGTATAAAATAATAAAATACAGATCAAGTTTGATATAGGTCACCTTATGTCCATTTATGCAGGAATTATGGGCATTTGTTTTTCCTAATCTTTTGTAAAATAGCGTTTTCTGATCAATTATGTTTGAAAGGACTTGATTACAATGTTGTGTGTTGATATAAAATATTTAAATACAGAAGAAGTTGGATAATTTTAAATCCACTAATTGTTGCATGCGTTATTGCCCTTATCAAATAAGTATTTGTTCAAAAAGTGCTTATAGCGGGGGCATACGTGTCCTATGGATACATTTCCAGTTGCTACCTGTTTTTGCTACCTAAGGTACTCCAAACAAAGATGTAATTATATATAATCACCACACATCTTGTGCCACTGCAATATGCGACTACACTAAATAATCATGTGTTGTCGTTCATTCAGAGTTCTTAGGTGGGGATGGGGGCCCGGGGTGGCTGACGATAGGAAGTATAATAGGTTAACAAAGAATACACGGATCTAGTACATATCTATTCATTATAATGAGCTAAACGTCAAACAAATTAATCATCAATCCCCATTTTCCTTGTCAGTAGCATTTTCGACTCGTTTCTCCTGGCCGTCTCCCATCGCACACCAAGCGTCCCTTTCTGCAGCGCATTTCGATCTCTGGATACAGTTCCCTGTCGTTTCCTCCCCTTTGTTTTCTTGCGTTCTTCTGAGTCGAAGTAATGGGATCTAAAAGTATTGATACGAAATCGAGTGCATGTACAAAATAAATTCAAAATGAATTGTGTTAATATACCCTCAATAACAGCTCACAGTGAACTTAATATGTAGTATTACATACAGGTACACATCTTTATAAATCTTTCAAAATTAGTTTTATTCGTTGTGCATACCCTTCTCGTCTGCGATATAGATTCGTTCACACTTGTTTTGGACTTGACATAACCGAATATTATCTCAGCCTTACTACACGATATGGACATTTTCACTAATTTCACTAACACTCTATGTATTTTAAAAAAAAGTAACGAACTACTTACCTCGGAACAACCAAATGGATGGACTTGGCGCCCAATTTTAAACCCTTCCTCGGGCTCTCAGTGTTATGAACATCAGACGTTACACCATCGCTTTTGACTGGTCTGTAAACCTTTGTCGCTGATGTTCTGTAGATGAACGTCCTGTGGATTTGTTAAACATATATTATTAGTCTAAACCATTGGTGCATTTACATATTATTCATCATTTATAAAACTGTTCACAAGTAATATTTATAGCATAATTGTTCGAGTATATGTGATTTATACTGCTTCTCGAGGGCCGCAGGACCGAGAGTGCAGTATAAATCGCATACGAGAAAAATATGCTATACATGTTTTGTACCAGAGACATTTATCAAACTACACATGTGCAAGAAGTTTGAGGGCGTTGCAGTTTTCAGTAAAAATAACAGCTCGATCCAATCAAGAAATAGCATTATCACGCGGAATGAGCATGACCCTTGTTTTGATTATTGCAGCCAATCGCCTGGGTATATTATTGGACAAATGCAGTGTCAAGGAGTGCCGTTTTGGTAATGGTTTAGTCGTTTTGATTGACAGGTTGTGTGTAAATGACAACTGCGAACGCTTAAAATTGAGTAGAACATGTATAACTGCCGAATCTGTCATTTATCGCACGGCTGAAATATACCGGCATTTATAGCACGATTTAGGCTCAGACCTTCAGGTTAATGAAAATTATATCACAAGCAAGAACAAAGGAAAACCATAAGAGCTGTGGTACAATATAGAGAGTTTAATAACCAGTGTTTTTTAGATACGGGAAATATCTCCCGATATAAGAACGAGTGCGGAGCACGAGTTTTTATATCGGGGCCGTTTCTCTACCGAGGGAGATATTTTCAGCATCTCAAAAACACTGGTTATTAAACTATATATTACATAATTTAAAATGATATTTTATTAATATTCCTAATGATTCACGCCTTTTTACACCAGTTTGCACGAGAACGCCAAGACAACGTTACCGCAAACAAACAAAACAAGTGGAACCGGAACTCTTCGTTAATTTCCGAGTAGATATAGCTTTTCTATTCCAAGTATTTCCTATACAAATCACAGACAAATATGCAATATAGGTATATATATTCTGTAATCTATTCGAGCAATAGATAAACATACGTACATGTGTACGCCTATTTCAGTCTGCATAATGAATGATTAATTTATACCTTGATGGATCTAGTCGATATTGCATCTGTTCAATCGTTCTTCCAATGTATCGACCGAAGTCCTCTGCTGACACTGTCCCGTGACTTCCTCTGTCTTGATTAGTTAACTCGGCAAAGAAGGTCTCACCAATCATTGAACTGAAAGCTCTCGTATTGTACCTGCCCGATTTAGTCAACGAGTATAGCAGCGATTTTGAATCTATATTTGCAACAAGTGCTTCCCATAACTGTGCTGGCCATCCGTTTATGTACATAGCTGACGGAGGAAACGAACTGAAGTCGATACACTTCAGAAGACGTCTGCGTAGTTTAAGGCGCATTTCAACTCGTTCAATGGCGGGGATACCGGGGTCATCTTCTGCCCTCCACCAGTTTAATATATCATTACAGAAAGCTGCAGTTAGGTAATCCCCATTTCTCGTCATTCCATTTTGAACTGGCTCACTAAAATGTGTCAGTGCCATAGGCATCGACATGGGATCTACTATATCCTGGACCATAACAGGTGTCAGAAGTGTTTTACCCTCTTTGGCGACTTTCATCCATGGTCTATTGTCAAATCCTTCGATGCCGCCTCTGCATGTTTTACGCCTAGTTCGCGTTAGCAAATGTGTAGAATCAATACAGCGGACTTCCAACTGCCCACGAGATTCACTATATTCCGGTCTATACATCCAGAACTCAGGCTCCTTTGTGTCGGCTATTTTTATATCATTTGATATAGGCGACTGCTCAAACCACGCATCTCGTCTTTCTGGCCATACATATTCAGCAAGCGCGATGTTCAGAACAGATTTTGGGATTTTTTTCAAAGCCGAAATTGCTAATGATCGTAGAGATTTCACTTTTGGTGAAGTCCTCCTCCTGTTCCCTTTAGGCTTATTCCTGCTCAGCTGATCGTCTTCAGTTTGTTGTAACTGCTCTGTCGCCTTTATTATGTCAGTAAGGCCGAATAGTTCTGATAATGCTGCAACCTTTGCTTTCTTTGAATCTGATTCTCGCAGTTTAGCTCCGTATTTCTTTTTAAGGTAACGAACAATTACTCTTAAGTCAACATCCCGTAGTGTCTCAAGTGATTGTATACACGTCAACTTTTCGAGCACAAGTGTAAGGTCTTTCTTATTCCATTGCCCTTTTTTATTACTATTCACATCAGTTTGTAACAGTGCAATAATTGCCCTTGCGTCGTCCTGTGTGACTTTGAATACGGCTTCATTACTTTCAATACCTAGGTGGATTGTGTCGTTGGTTTCATTACAATCCATCGTATTTTCATTGGTGCTCAACTGATTGTCATCAAATATGTTAGATACTATCTCAACAGTAGAATCATCCGGCCCATCATTTTCATTTGCATCATTTGATTCAACTTCTTGTATATTATCCAATGCCAATTTCCAGTCTTCTGAACTGATGTTGCATGATGCAATTTCCTCTGCGATTGACTTGTCCTGGTGTAACGCCAATACGGGTCTACTATGTTCATCGACCTCGTCAATAATTTCATCATTAATTATATCAAGAACGGTCGGTGTTTGATAATCCGTCACAGATTCATTATTCTTCTCGTGGGTGTTTTTCTTTCGTTTCTCTTTTTCTCGCCAGCCCTTTGAAGGTGTTTTCGGCAGTCTGGTGCTTCCGTTTGTACAAATGACGACTTTCTCATTTCGGTGTTTATCATTTACCAGTCGAAGTTTAACTTCTTGTCTCCACTGAGGAATGTTTCGCACAGCAAGTAGCTCCCTTTGAATCTCAGCCTTTGTCTTTTGTTGAACCTCTCTCCACACATCCTTCTGGAGTTGTAAAAGTGTTAACGGTTCTCCTTTTTTAGAGCGCACAACTATGTTATGCCACTGTCCGTCAAAACTTACCGCTGGTATATGAATTAAACTTTTGGCGCATTCTTCGAGAACTTCCTCCATCATATTTCGGGCTATGTCTGTAGTCATACTGTATCCTTTTGGGCACCAACAAACTGGTGCCCACATCATTCTTTCCTTCTCCCATATTCTATCTAAATCCGAGCAAATAAATACCAAGGCTTCTTATGCTTTTTGACGGGAAAGTTCATATCCATATTTGCCGTTTTTGATGATGTCCTCATACTGTCGCAGAAATTCTGCGACTGTTTAGCTGTCACAATCTGTTAGTTTCTCCGAGTCCGTGTTTTGTGTCGGTAAGTTGTCTTGGGCTGTTATGGACTGAAATTCCCCGACGAATTTAACCGCACTTGCTTTTTCTTTAATTAATTGTTTCAGGTATTTTGCTTCTTTTGTGAGTTTGGTTGGCCTTTTAGCATCTTCATCGTACAGTTTGTGTGCCAAATTCATCGCTAAATTGTATGTTTCTGGATCTCTTTCCATGTTAAATACAGTAGTGATGTCCGGTCTCCAGCAAAGATATATAAGACTGTTGACATTTAGCGCTTCCATTTCACTAATGAACTGTAGGTAGTACCGTTGAGGGAATTCCGATTGTACTTTAAATACCGGACATTTGAGCTCCACTGCAGCCGTTAAGACACTTGAATTTTGCGTTCTATCCTTTTCATAGAGACTTCCGTCAGGAGAGACAACAATAAAAGGCGAACCTCCATCGTTTAGACAAACACAACCCTCTTCATGAAATTCAAACGTAGGGTGAATTACAGGCAACACCATTCCAACTAAAGTTGCTGTTGCATTAGGCTCATATAGCGATCCGTATTTCATGTACTGTTCCACTTCAGTCGATGGCGGCGGTTCTGGAATCCCACACACAACCTTATCGAAATGTTGTCGTTGTTTCTTGAGACCATCGAGACCGAGAGCCCGATGCATAGTACTTCCTGTCAATTTAGCTTTGTTTCTTATGTCATGCCATTGCTCTGACCGTTGTTTAACTCGCCTTGTATCTAAGCTGTCTGGATCTTCTACTAAAGCAACATATCGCGGATGGGTGGACAAGTCCACAGTACTTCCAGTAACGTATGTCGTCTCACCGTCTGCAGATTTCGTTTAATATGCATGTAACGCCGTTCATATAACTGTCTAGTTCATAGATGAAGGCATCAATTGCGTTAATTACATAGACAAACTTTCCGTGTCTCCAATCGTCCCCACCGCGTTCAATAAACTTTTTACGTGCGTATTCCTTCTTTTCTTTGACATTCCGCGCATCTTTCATTTTTTCTGACAACTGTTTGTAGATCCTTTTCATGTCTTCCAAAGTCATTTCCTTTAATTCAGTTGGGGCCGTTCTGACGTCATCGCCAAGTGAATGTAAACTAAATATCTCAGTCATTTGTTTATGTTTAGCTATTTCTTCTTCTAGAATAGACAGTCGTAGGTGTAGAGATGGACCATTTTCAAAACCTAGTAAATCTATATCGCCAAACTCAGCAGTCAATCCTTGTTTGATTTTTTTCCCATCAAAGGTGAGGCAAACCGATTTCCCTTCGAATGACGAAGAAACCTTTTTAATAACATCTAAGTAGATTCCCGGTCTTCTTACTTCCTTAGTATCAATCTCTGTTCCATATGGTTGGAAATTTCTCAATACAGACTCGCTTGGTACCACAAAATTGATTTCAGAATGCTGTGGGTTAAAATGTCCCTGTTTTGTTTCGCCCATTGTAACTTGAGTTGTGTTTTTGTATCCATTCATAAATCTCAAGAACTTCCCCCCAAACACCTGCCAACCAAGTTTCCAGAACTTCTTTGTCTCGTCACTGTACCGCATTAACGTTGAAGTGTCTTTCCCGTACCACTCCACTACTTCTGACCACAAGAGGAATGCAATAGTATCTGTGGGCTGCACTCCTTCATGAATTTGTTTGAAGAATTGCAAAAATACGTTTCCAATTCCTATGTTGGACAGCGTTTCAAGAACATGTGTGGTACAAGTTCTATCATTTCACAAATTTCATCCTCAAGTTCATTATTTAATGTTACGGGTAGTGGTGTATCGTTTGATGTACAGGGAGGAATAGATGTTGCCGTGTACAAAGGAACTGAAAAAAAAAAGAAATTATTAAGTATTATGTTGTAATGTCTGGTAACGATATGTATTTTACATAAATTCAATTAAAATACCGAAATAAAAAATACTTTTTTATTTTTTTAAATGACGATTGTAAAGTCTAAATTTGTAAATATTCAAATAGCGTTGATACTCTGAATTTCTGAGTTTGTAATTCAATATGTGTCCCAGTACGCATTACATCATCCAAAATGCCTCAATCGTATCATAACTTAGGTAAATGACATCAACATTTTCAGGTTCGTCGCATGTAACGGACAATAAATATAGATATTAAAATCGAACAGGAAAAGTAGCATTCCAAGCGACAGTCAACCACAAACCCACACAGAAACAGACAACAACTTTAAAGATGAATGAAATGCCAAATAAGACATCACAAACATAAAACGGTTGACAATAGGGCTACCGCCTTGGAACGGTCAGTGGCAAAAAAGGCCGCTGGGGGGTTTAAACCAGATTCCAGGGTGCACCAAACCTCACATTTACCCTATGTCAGCCCAATAAAACGGGATAGTAATCCTATAACAAATATAAATATATGGAAATTACAAATGTAATTAAGGAGCAATTAGATTGTTTTGAATGATTAACATTTCGATCTTCAAAAATCACTTTTATTTCATCTTCTAAAACTGCTGATTTGTACTACGTTGCTCAAGTTACCTGTTCCACTCGTGTTGACTGTGCTTATCGGTAGTGGATCGTCAAGGACAAGCAATTCATCCAGGTTGTCCAGTTCATCGCAAGCAGGTGGAGAGCCTGTCATAAGTATCATACATTCATGACATATTCAAAGATAGAAAACAAGGGGTATTAATCTTGTTACATTATTTTTAATATCATTTAACTCGTTCTTGCAAAGAGACATTCAGCGAATGTAGGTTGTAACGGCAACACGAACCATATACAAATAATGCCTATATTCTTATTTTTGTTTCATATTTCTATTAATGATATTAATGGGTTCAACACGTTAAATATGTACTGTGTTTTACTAGTACTACACACCGTGTTTTGGTTGTGTTTGTTGTTGCTGTTATTACTTTTGAAAATATATTTAATACTGCCTACACATTATACATGTATTAATTTAGTTCACTAGATGATCTTTTCAAAAGTAATAATAGCAAAACATGTAAATATTGATCATTTACATCCAAACTCACATGTACATAACATAAAAGCAACATAATCTACAAAAAATACCTTGCTGATGGTCTCTGAAATCCAATTTGCGAAATCTTTTCTTGTGTGGTGATTTGCTGGGTGTAAATGTGATGCTTCTTGGTGATTTTAATGATCGCTTCCCCGACATTTTGGTGTATTTTGGCGTGCTCGGATGTTTGAACGGAGTGGGTTCCTCTGGCTTAATTAGTAATGAATTCACTAGTTCAGCAACTTTGTCAAAAGGTTTCCCAATCTTTTTTGTCTTGGGTCTCTGTAAGGAGAGATTTGATTTTTTGTTCTTCCCCATGTCTACAAACTGAAATAAATATTTTAAAATGTGCAAATACATGATAAGGACAAGTGATATCGCTGTGTGTAAAATTTGGCTACCCGGATTATATCTCGTTGCCGAGCTCCGCGGAGAATCATTTTCATCAATTGGCTATATCTATGTCGAAACACATAGTTCCATGGTCTAAATGACTACTGTCTACGTTTTATATCACGTATCTGTTATCGGTATGTGTGAATGGTCAATACAGGACATTATAAATCCCAAACAATTACATAAAAGCAACAAAAATGAAAAAACTCCGCTGAGAATCATCTCGCTAAAATAACTTTCTTTGATTCTTCTCTCAATTCGCTAAGTATTAGCAGAAGTGAATATTAACCGAGTCTTTTTACCATTAATTGGCATACTTTAGGCACAATTATATCTTTATGGACTGAGAATTAGAGCTGAAATGCGTGTGTTTACTTACCGAGTCGAGACAAATCTTGGCTGCGGATGATCATTTCGTGCACCTGCTATGACGTTGATTACTGGGCTTGTAAATTAAGACGACCTGAAAGTTTTATTGCAAAATATGAAGGCTAACTGAAGTTATATGAAATTTCTTAATTTTCTGCTGTCCCATCAAAAAGGAATTTACATGGGAAAAGCACCATCATAAACTCATTTGGGCTGTACAATATTTATTTCTCAACCGATTTTCATAAAACTTAAGGTATTTTTAATTACCACTAAGAATACCAGTTCTATTGATATATGATTGATGTACAAATTATTTAAATTGCTCAAGCTACTGCAGAAAAAACTTTGGCTGAACAAGCGCCCCGAACAATAGTATAAATCCTCTGTTGCTAAACATGGAATATTTTTTCAAAAGGCGGTTGGAATGTTTAATGTCGCAAGTTGTAGTTTCCAGACATTACGTAGTCCGAGTATTAACTTTCATACCCCATCCAACCCCTTCTCCAAGAAACGAAAATGGGGTTGGCTGGGGTATGAAATAAAACCTTAATTTCAGCTTACAATGTTTGCATATTGCAAAATTAACATAATTAAAAATAATCACATTTCTTTCAGTAAATATGTTTTTAAATGTGTTTTATTGTCAAAAAATCTGTTATAAAATCCTGCTAATATAAGCTGTCCCATCGCTTAATGGAATTAAGGCGGGATCACGTAATGTTATACACTCAAGTGATATGAAAACGCAACACGGGAATTTCCGCTATATATTGTATATACTGCACACTTAATTGCACATAATATTCCAAAGAAATCCCAAGATGTTTTTTAAAAAGAAAGTTGCAGTTAACTAGAGAAAGGACACAACTGTGATGTTGTAGACGTTTTAATCACACTACACTTTGTAACAAGAACTTCATAAATTTTGAAGTAGCTCTTTGAAAAATTGAGCTAGTTCAGTACTGTATTTAACGTAAATAGTTTGCAAAATGTTGCATCCTGAGTTTGCTCACATGATTGAGCCAAACGCGTACTCTGTGAATAATGAAACATTGCAGGAATACTATTTGCTGTATTATTTGTTGTTTTAGTATTTTTTCCAAAAGGAAAGGTCTTACGTAGCCATGTACCATTCAATTAAAAGCAGCATATTGTACATACAATATATAGCGAAATTCCCGTGTTGCGTTTTCATATCACTTGAGTGTATGTGTGAACTGTTTAATATTATGGAAACAAAGAGTCTTTTTGGGACAATGTCATGTAGAAGCTAATAATAACTTTATAATGTCTCGTCGATTTCTGTAACTGTTAGAAATATCGGAATATGATGAGGCAGTTCCATTTTTTGGTGTGGAAAGCTGAACATAGAATATCATCATAGGACAACAATATTTCAATAAATGTGTGTGAAATAGAATCTCACATTCGTGCCTATTTTAAATTTAGTAACCATATAAAATTGATATAATACTCGGCACAGCCATGCATCATATAAAGTGATCAAGCTCATTTAATAAATTCAATATTAAACAGGCACTCCTTTAAGATCCTCAAAGTTTAAATCTTTATGCCAATTTTACAGGTTTAGTTATTGCATATTCTTTTTTTAGATTGAACGAATTCAGAACAAGGCTCTTTATCACCAGTACATTGCCAAAAAGAAACAAATGGAGGGACGGAACAGAAGTTTACCCCGAAATATGCCTATAGAGCGAGAAGTATGGCACGGCACAACACAAGATTGTGTTTTCAAATTACAGATGTACGGCTTTAACCGAAGTTACTGCGGGAAAAATGGTAAAATTATTGTGCATATTCTGAGTTTGTCTCTTTCTCATTGTTGTCATGTGAAGATATTGTTACAGTGACAAATTGTTTTAGCTCAACTTATTGAAGAAATTATGAGCTATTCTCTTTACCCCGGCGTCCGTGTGTCCGGCGGTGTTGCTTAACCTTTTTCGGTAAGCTCATACATATATTGTATATTATAACTGAGGTGAAAAAGAAACGTAGCTCGGGAATTTTTGCTATATATTGTATATACAATATGCTGCTGTTAATCGAAAGGTATATGGCTACGTAAGACCTTTTCTTTCAGGGAAAAAAGTCTAAACAACACATAACGCAGCAAATAGTATTCCTATTGGCAGAGTACGCGTTTGGCTCAAGCATGTGAGCAAACTTAGGACGCAAAATTTTGCAAACTCGTTAAATATAGTACTGGAATGGCTCAGTTGTTAGCTCTACTGGCCAGAGGCCAGCAGAGCTTATGGGATGACGAGTTGTCCGTCGTCCGTTAACTTTTGCCTTGTGAACACTCTAGGGCCTTCATTATTAATCGGAGGGCTGGCGTGGCTCAGTCGGTAGCGTGGCGGATTTGTAACCGGAGGCCCTGGGTTCAATCCTCCGTGGATTATCCTCAAATCTATTCGATAATAAGAGTAGGGCAGGTTCCCGGGTTACTATTATCCTTCCCCTCTCTCTGGGGCGGCTCTAAATAACCTATACTGTGTTGATGAGCCGTTAACAACATTCAATTCAATTCATTATTAATCGGAAAAATGCCATATTAAGCCTTGTGAACACTCTAGCACCTTTATTTATTATTTGATCTTTACCAAACTTGCGCAGATTGTTAATGTCAATGAAAGCTCGGACAAGTTCGAAAACCAGCCGAATCGGTCAGTAACACCGTAGTTATGGCCCTTGTTTTTTTCTGAAAAATACTGTTTTCTGCCTTGGGAACGCTTTAGCACCTTCATCTATTATTTGGACTTACCAAACTTGCACAGATTGTTAATACCAATGAAAGCTTGAACAATTTTGAAAATCAGCTAAATTGGGTCTGTAACACCAGAGTTATGGCCCTTGTTTTTTCTGGAAAATGCCATTTTATGCCTTGTGAACACTAGCACCTTCATTTATTGCTTGATCTCTACCAAACTTGATTGTGAATACTAATGAAAACTTGGACAAGTCTGAAAACCAGCAGAATTGGGTCAGTAACACCTGAGTTATGGCCCTTGTTTTTTCTGAAAAATGACATTTTCTGCCTTATGAACACTCTAGCACCTTCATTTATTATTTGAACTTTACCAAATTTACACTGTTATTATCAATGAAAACACAGGACAAGTTAAAAAACTAGCCAAATTGAACGAGTAACAGCAGAGTTATGGGCCTTGATTTGCTGAAAAATGCCATATTCTGCCTTGAGAACATTCTAGCACCTTCAGTTTTTATTTGATGTTCACCAAACTTGCACAGATTGTTAAAATCAATGAAAGCCCGGACAAGTTCGAAAAACAGCCAAATCGTATTAGTAACACAAGAGTTACGTCCCTCAATTTAGTTATAAATGCTGTATTTTGCCTCATTAAGACGATAGGGCTTTCATTTGGCCAGATTTTAATGAAACTTTGCAGGGATGATCAGTACCAAATCTAGTTATGTATATCATCACCGTGTTCCAGGTGAATGATTTTTGGAAGAATTATGGCCCTTTAAAGGTTTTAATACATACTTTGTCCGGACTTTTTTCCTGAACCCCTTTCCGTATTTCAGCAAAACTTTGCAGGGATGATCAGTACCAGGCCTAGTGGTGCATATCATCACTGTGTTCCACTTGAATAATTTTTGGATGGGTTATGGCCCTTTAAAGTTTTAATACACAAACTGTATCTGGACTATTTCTCTTGAACCTTTAACTGGATTTCAATGAAACTTTGCAGGGATGATCAGTACCAAGCCTAGTTATGCGTGTTATTGCCGTATTTCGGATAAAAGACTTTTGGCTGAGTTATGGCCCTTTAAACGTTTTAATACACAAATTGTGTACGGACTACTTTCTCAAGAACCCCTGACCGGATTTCAATGAAACTTTGCTGGGATGATCAGTACCAGGCCTAATTGTTTATGTCATTTGTGTGTTCCGGTTGAATGCTTTTTGCAGAGTTATAGCCCTTTTAAGGTTTTGATACACAAACTTTATCCAGACTAGTCTCTTCTGAACTGTTGGCCGAATTTGAAAAAAAATTGGCAGGGATAAGGAGTACCAAGCTTAATAAGATCATAAACAACCGACAGAAATGAATTGCCATTGATTTTAATTTCCATATACAGGGCTAATTTTCTTATATCTTTTTTAAACCCATGTTTTCTTATCATCATAATAGAAGTTTGACAGTATGTATAATCATGTATAAATGCATTTTTACACTCATTGTTTTGTATTACATTGACTAAACACACTACAACCAAATCATCATTATGATAATTATTCACACCTTCAGTGCCCTTTGTAAATTTATTAGCAATTATCGAGCGTGTTTAGTTTGACTTTTATTCAAATTGACAATGTAGGAAAAGTGAAAATCGTTCGCCATCATAAATAGCATTTCTCTGCTCTCTCTATATAATTACAGTTTAACTATCGGGAATCTAACGGTATCTTAAATATAAAGTGTGTTTACTGATGAGTGAGTGCCACAGTTATTTTATGACCACTTCGACTCCTACTACAATTCAAAGAAGTTTTATGAGTAATTTCCCTTATTTAAAATTCGCCATTTTAAAGTTAAATGAACGAAACAAAAAGATCACCGCCAACATATCCATTTTCAAAAACCACCAAATGTTTTATCTGCCAAATAAAATCTGTATACAGTATTAGATATAAAATAACATGCCATGCATAAGTAACACAACTCTGCAACCTGTTTTGACAGAGTTATGCCCCTTTTTATACTAAGTCAAATTGTGTTAGAAAATCTGTATATAAGCTGATCTGTTGAACCACTGGACAGATTGGAATGGAACTTCAGCATGTTCAGACAGGTATTCAGTATCAATAAATAACATGCCACACACAAGTCTTACAACTCTGAAACCCAGTTTGACACATTTATGTCAAAGTTTTTAACTTAGGCAAATGTTGTTAGAAATCTGTATCTGTTACCACTAGACAGATTGGAATGGAACGTCACATATCAGTCAAATACACCTAGTTAAGCACGTTCGTATTGAAATGTTTCCATATATTTACATTTCCCGAGCACTCACTTGACAACTCTTGTCTGATTTGAAATTCTCAAAACTTCTGTTTCGGTAATACATTTATTTAAATTTTAAAGTTTCTCTGGATGATTTAAATGCTCCCGGAATGTTTCCATTCGTCCGGATTCTTTGTCCAGAATAGAACTTGAAAACTACTAATGGCACTGGAATTAAACTTCACACAATGAAAGACAGCAGTGAGAGGAAGTGCAGTGTACAAGAAAAAGAACCCTAACTCTTCATTCAAGTTATAGTTATTTCCCTTTGTTAATTTATACTTGTAATTCTTGTTTGTAATTCTTGTTTGTATAATAACTTTTTTCTTAGAAGTACTATATTACCATAGGAGAAAATTAAATGATAACATAGAAACAGATTAAAGGCAGATATTCTCGACATTATTGAAGGTCACTTATTATGCCCTGAAAGGAATGGCATATAGTAATCGCACCAGTCTTCCGTCCGTCCATCATTCCCTCCAAAACAACCATGTCTCGGTCATAACTTTGGTAGAACTGGAGGGATTTCCATGTAACTTCACACAAATGTTAACCACATTGAGAATTTGTGTCCTGTGCAATAATTGAGTGTATACCTCAAAGGTCGTGGACACACTTAAACGGCGAATGAGTCAAAAAATTCGGGGGGCATTGTTAAGCAATTTCAGAGGAGTAATAACTACAAGTTTTTACTATATTACTCTATGTAAACAAGGATGGCCACAGGCAGCCATGTTTAATGTTGAATCAAAATAATTTGTAATGAGGACCGACTCCATGTCATGCTGACCATTTTAGAAAAAGTCCCATATCAATATCACTTATAGTTTTCAAGAAGTAGTCGCTACAAATTTTATTTTTTTAAATCTATTTTTAGCCGTGGCGACCATCTTGAATTTCAGATTGACCTGAATTTTTGTTAGGATCAACTAGACATCAAGAGCAACATTTCTGTTAAGTTTCATGAAAATCCTTGAAGTAGTTTCAGAGGGGTAGTCGTTTTTACTATACAACTCTATGTAAACAAAAAGGCAGCCATGTTTAATGACCAATCAAAAGTTTTTCGACAAGGATCAACATCATGTTATGCTGATCATCTTAGAAAAAGTCCCATATCAATATCACATAAAGTTTTCAAGAACTAGTCGCTACAAACTTGTTTTTAGCTCTACTGACTGTTCGTCTGTCCGTCCATAAACTTTTTTTGTAGCGACTACTCCTCTGAAAATACTGGATGGATTTTCACGAAATTTTACAGAAATGTTGCCCATGAAGTCTTGTTGATCCTAGCAAAAAATCATGTTGGTGTGAAATCCAAATGGCCACCAGGGCTAAAAATAGATTTTTAAAAAACAAATTTGTAGCGACTACTTTTTGAAAACTATAATGATATTGATATGGGACTTTTTCTAAAATGATCAGCATGACATGATGTTGGTCCTTGTAAAAAATTGTTTTTGATTCGACGTTAAAGATGGCTGCCAGCGGCCGTCTTTGTTTACATAGAGTTGTTAGTAAAGATTTGTAGTGACTACTCCTCTGAAAGTACTTGAAGGACTTCCATAAAACTTCACAGGAATGTTGCTCTTGATGTCTAATGGATCCTAGCAAAATATTAGGTCGCCGAAAGATGGCCTACACAGATAAAAATAGATTTTTTTAAAACATGTTTGTAGTGACTACTTCTTGAAAACTATAAGTAATATTGATATGGGACTTTTTCTAAATTATCAGAATGACATATTGTTGGTCTTTGTCGAAAATCATTTTGATTCAACATTAAACATGGCTGCCAGCGGCCATCTTTGTTTACATAGAGTAATATAATAAAAACTTGTAGCGACTACTCCTCAGATGTCATGAAATTTCACAGGAATGTTGCTCTTCATGTCTAGTTGATCCTAGCAAAATTTCGGGTCGGCAGGAAATTCAGGATGGCCGCCAGGGCTGAAAATAGGTTTTTAAAAAACAAGTTTGTAGCAACTACTTCTTAAAAACTATAAGTGATATTAATATGGAACTTTTTCTAAAATGATCAGCATGACACGATGTTGGTACTTGTCGAAAATCATTTTGGTTCGACTTTTAACATGGCTGCCAGCGGCCATCTTTGTTTACATAGAGTTATATAGTAAAAAAAAAAAGCATAACCTCAATCTCCATGCAGACTTATCGTTCCTTGCACTCACATAAATCTCTGCTAACTACTAAATTACAAGATTTTGGTAAAACGTGTTTGCCTGAAACTTAATTATTTCTTGTGTAAATATAATCTTTAGAATATCTGCAAATTAGATGTTGCAAGATTTGAAATAATGCACGAAAACAATGTAGTTTTAATTGGGACCATTTTACTACAAAAATAATACGTACTTAGGTCTCCTCAATCAAAACGCATTATTGGAAACGCATATGTAAATATTTCAAACCGAAGCTCGATAGTAGAACATTACTTAAAAAAATAACTCCTAGGAATAAAAATCGAAATTATTTAATATAGGTCTATATTGTATCTTTGCAAATCACGGAAAAGGATTTATTATAAACATCGTCATATCTTTTTTGAATAATCACGAGACCTAACCGTTCTCTACTTCCTTTGACGTTGACAGAGTCAAATGAGGAACGAGTGTACTCTGTGTAGAGATTGGCATAACCTATGTAAACAAAGATTGCCACTGGTAACCATGTTTAATGTTGAATCCATGCAGCCATGTTTAACACCAATGTTTTTCGTTTCCTTCACTATAAAAACAAAAAACATTGTAACACTAAGTTACATGATGTTATGTTAATTACAGGTATATGGTTTGGAGCTGGTGTGTACTTTGCTGGGGACGCATCATACACCGCACGTGGTTGGTTGTCAGGTGCAAATCCAGGTGTAACGGGTGTGAAGGGACATGTCTTCCTTGTAAAGGCTCTTACAGGTAAATAAATAAAATTATTGAGTGTTTTCTCAAATACATTGTTGTTATGGATACTAAAAATCTATGCATGTGTCACAGTTTGTTTGTTTGGTGTTTAACATCATTTTTCAGCGCATTCTAGGCTATGTATGACGGTCGATTTTTCAATCACCTGAATGAATGGTATTTTAAGATTATTAAAAGTTAATGTAAGCTATATTGTTAAACTATTTACAAATAAGGGATGATATGGTAAAAGTGTTAACTATGTATATGTGGAGCAACAATTGCCCGTCACCGAGCATGTGAACTGGTAAATGCAAAATGAACATATTACAATGAATTACAGTCTGATTTAAGAAATTAAAAACAAGACTGAGGTGATCTATTCGGATCAGTCATCGTCCGTTGTCTTGTGTTGACTGAAGGCTTCAAATGCACAAATTTCAATAATAATTACAATTTTTAAAATTCTTTTCAGGTCAGTTCTGTAAAGGGACTAATGATATGAGATTCCTGCCACCTGTGGACCCCGCCAAGCCTCTTGAACTGTACGACTCAGCAGTTGACAACATACAAAATCCATTAGAGTTTGTGATATTTCATGATACACAGGCGTATCCAGAGTATATTATATCCTTCACAGCTTAGACGACCAACCTCACTCGAAAACAAACACTAACACTTAATGTAATATACGCAAATGATGTGATATTTTTAAAAGACTGCAGTATTGCTATTTGTTTCTGTGTTTTATTCACTACTTATTGTTTTGGTGATTTTAATCTTTTTTTTTACCAATTAAATGTTTTGTGCTACAAATCATTTTTTTCATGTAATCAATTATAATCATTTTGAATTGTGTCATGAAATTATACTGATGCATTCTAACAGTACAATCATTTCTTAAAGAGACAGGAGGCGATCTTGAAAGAGTGTTGCTTCAGTTTCATATGAAATGTTCATACGCTTTAAAATAAGCTGTATGTTACCTTCGTTTGAATCATTAATGAAACTGTATAGTCTGGAAAACATTTGGCTGGTTTTTGTTACTAAATCATTTATATTCATTAAAACAGCCTTTATATTGCTAACAGTTGTGCATATATTTCAAAAAAAGTGTACTTCCGACCACAAAAAAATTGTAAATGTCTGCAACTTCATATGTGTGTGATTTAGAATATGTCAATAATGTTCTCATTGTTTTGTGTATTTCTTGATAAATTTGATTGGAGATATTGATTGGAGATATTGATTGGATATATGACTGAACTGCAAAATAACGAGCTTAAATCATCTGCTCTGACATGAACAAATTTTAAAGCTTTCAATTTGATGCGTTTTCTTAGAAATAAATACCAACCATTATAAAACTGTGTTCCGATAAACGGACATTTTGGATGACCAAAATGCCGATAAGAACTAATATTAAATAGCACTAAAATTAAAATACTCTTGCAAAAAAAATTCAATCTGAGACGGTATGTGGTTGGTTTTACGGTCTGAAATTATGTTTTAAAAATAAATTCTCAGGACGTGAAACCACTTAACCATACCGTCCCAGATTAAAAACCTTAGCATGGTTATCTCTTACGTCAACAGCTTTGGTCGATTTTAAAGTGACGTTACTTTAGTCCTGAAGTCTTTGACTGGTATAGTACATCAATCATATACATGTAAGATTAATGGATTACACAACACAAGATGTGTAATCTACATCAATCATATACGTGTAAGATTATTGGATTACACAACACAAGATGTGTAATCTACATCAATCATATACGTGTAAGATTAATGGATTACACAACACAAGATGTGTAATCTACATCAATCATATACGTGTAAGATTATTGGATTACACAACACAAGATGTGTAATCTACATCAATCATATACGTGTAAGATTAATGGATTACACAACACAAGATGTAATCATCAGTGAAAAAGTGACCTAGAAATTACCTCCCTTGCAGCCTTATCCGGCACTCTGCTATTGTTAACGCGGTCCTGATATTTGAACTCCTTTGTGTTCATCATTGTACTGCAATAAGATGGTGTTTTCAATAGTATTTCTTACATAAACATCATTGCCAACAATATGACATACTTGAAAAGTTATTTCTTCATACATATTTTTAAAACTTTAAAAAAAAAAAATAATAATGGAAAATTTGTTTGCAATGGTTTGAAATGCATACTGTTATAACCAAAAACACCAATAATAACAAAGGTGAGCCAAATGGTTGTGTGTAGACTGCTTCACTGCGCAATGTCCATTTTTACAAACTCAAACAAACTGTGTTCTATTTATAAAACTGGAAATCAGCACTGGCCAATCACTGTGTGTCTAAAAAATCGATAATGGCGGGGTTCAACAGTCGTTTATATTTAAACACTGTGGAGCAGTCTAGGTTGTTTGTTAAGTCCAGACTATTGTACCCATCTCTTTAAGATACCCAACGGCTTATCAAGTTTGTTGGTGGAGGGACTATAAACCTTAGAACTACACACATACACACACTAGGTTGTTTGTGGAGAGTTATCAGGGGTGATAAATGAATGTCATTCCTCATTGTGTAAAGTATAATCCTGTACCAAACCTTTGCTCAAGACATATATTTTCCGTTTTCGGCAGTTGCTGTTGTTTATATGCAACATGTTACACTGGTTTATATGTCAGATGTGTGTATCGGACAAAAGTGTTATATTATATTGTACAAGGTTGTATATTGTATATTATACATGTAGATAAATTATGCACAACAACTTAGGTTGATTTATACTTGTTATATTCCGAGTGGCTTAAAGGGGGTACATGGGCTTAATTCGTTTGAAATAAAAAGCTATGAAATGACAGATTAAAAATGTGAAATAGTTAAAATATATAGATGTAACATTAACAGTTTCCTATAATACAGTGCAATCATTAATAATTATAAATTAGGAGTCTTATCAGGACATAGAGGCATCCCCAAGTTATATAAAGGTGTCACGTGGAGTACCTCGGGGATATCTACACATGACCTGCCTTACATTGCAATTATTTTTTTACCTCCAAGTTTAAAATAGCTTACCCTGCAATGTAGCTATAGTTACAAAAATACGTTCTTCGGATCTATTAATTTGTATGTTCAGTGTGAATTTTTTGCAGGCTTGTGACTCATTTAGTTTATTTTTATCAATTTAATACAGAAATTATGTACATGTAATTGAACAATTCTAAAAAAAAAGTACCAATACTGCTGTACTCCCTTAAATATTCTGTTAGCTTTGTAGTTGAATAGGTTGTGTGCCATAGGCTCATTATGATAATATATCATAAGGCCAATCTTTTTTTATTTTTAAGATTTAATACCGACCTTTCTAACGTTACCTTAAAATTTGGCAAAACTGAAAAAGAAAATGTTGCGTTTTCAAAACATGAATGCCTCCAACCTAAAAAGTTGGAATTTTATACCCACCAAAAGGTACTAAATTTTCCGGTTCTATATATGCCTCGATGAATGTATCGTAGAAATGTTTAAATGAAAAATATTCTCGTTTTTATTTTTTTTAAAAATATTGGCCTAACCATGTGTTATATTTGACAGAATAGAGTTGAGATGTATACCGTGTACATGTAGGCGAACATTTTTGCATACACGTACACAGCATCAGTGATGCCGTTTTGTTTTCTCGTGAAATTGCTACTTGTGAATAACTTGTAAAGGGAGGATTACACGTTGATGTGCTTTTTTGTGATAAAATATATATACAATTCATTTTGTTTAAGCTGAAACACGCGTGATAAAATTAAGGTTAAACATTCAAGAAAAAGTTCATCGTGAATGGAATTCAGAAGTAAATTTAGAGCTTGTTTGAACTGGTTTTAATTATCCTATATTTTCTATAGAAAATTGTTTTTACGTCTATAACACATGTTTATTTCCCATAACATTTTGTATTTATGTATTTTGTTATAGCGTGTAATCATGATGTAGTTTTACTTAGTGTTATTTAATGTAATCAGTATGTTTGTATCACAATAACAATATAAATTTTAACTTAACCAGTGAGCCATGCGGCTGCGAATTCTACCTATAGTTACCATGGTTACACCACAGGTATTCGGCGCGTAAATAGTCACTACTACCCCCCAACCCCACCAAAAAACACCAAAAAAAAAAACATCATCCAAAAAGTCATTTCATAACATTTTAAAACTTTCCTAAAAAAAAACATCATATATTATATTGCATACAATTATTTTTTTTGGTGGGGGCTGGGGGTAGTAGAGTTGGATGGGGGGTGGGGAGTGGGGGTTAGTAGTGAACAAATTACACGCCGAACACCTGTGGGTTACACGGCACACATTTATACAACTTTTTGTTCTGGGCAGTCGCCAAGGTTTTCTGTTTCTTGCAGACACAAGTGCCTAAATAATAAAACATATATCAATGGAAACATTTTTTCAGGAACGCGGTCCCGCCTTAATTCCAATGAGCGATGGGAAAGGTTATATTAGCAGAATTTTATAACGGATATTTCGACAATAAAACATGTTTAAAAATATTTTTTACTGAAAAAATGTGATAACCTGTTTAAAATTACCTATTAAATGTTTTAATTTTACAATATGCAAACTTTTTAAGCCGAAATAAAGGTTTTATTTCATACCCCAGCCAACCCCGTTTTCGCTTCTTGGAGAAGGGGTTGGATGGGGTATGAAAGTTTATATACGGACCACGTAATGTTAGTAATAAATAAAAATACCTAAGTTTTGATAATCAGTTGAGAAATAAATACTTTTTAAAATCGGGATCAAAATATAAAAAATCTCAAAAAAATTGTGTCTTAGATTTTCCCTAGATTGGTCCTTAAAGGGACACACGGCAATCTTGATTTTATAAAAACTCACGGCGTCCCGTTAGTTTTCCTCTTAACTTGCATTTGTTCAATCATTAATATTAATTGTTAGAATAGTTCAAAGCAAATTATTTTTGCATATTACTAACTTTTTATAATATTGCACCAGTAATATATTTAAAAATTTGGTAAAATAGTGAAGAAAGTTGAAATCTCAATTTTTTATTTAATTATATGCAAGCAGTTTTAAAGTCAAAATGACGCAGGATAAGTTAAATGAGGAGCAAATTTTAATGTTTGAATAAAACTCAAGATTGCCATGTGTCCCTTAAAAACTGCTTTGAATGGAGTATACATTTGCATTGATTTTGCTTTAAAAACAAATTTAGGAGATATTAAAAAAGCTTTTATTTACAAAAATCCGGTCCTATCTGGAAAAAAAAAATGCTGAAATTCCTTTCGCTCATGCAAACGCTTGCAAACAACAGTTGACATGCAATCAGACTCATTAAACAGGAAATACTGATAGTAGAAGATATTGATATTGTATGCTGGTACGAATCCAAATGAATTCAATTTTGTTTGTACTCCACACTTTAACCTTTTTTTGACACGCCTGTCTAGACTAACGCTGACGGTTTACTAAATAGTATATCATTATTTAAATGTGCCAACTACCCATATATTGGTCAGTGCAGTTTCTATTATTAGGTGGCTCGTTATATATAACGGCCCTGGTATTATCTACATGACGAAACATTTTTGGAATATGAATATTGATGATGTCACATTTCAATCGTGAAAACTCGGCCAATCCAGTCAATCTTCGGGATGGCCGGGTACGAGACACGAGTACAGTATGAAACAAAAATATAGCTTTTGTGTTACACGGAGTCCCCGATATGATGCAGATATGGCACTTTTATACTCTGTCGATGAAATATAATGGGTATAATAGGAGTATTACTAGAGTAACGTCTTCTGGCAGCTCCTTCATCTCAAGTGGTTTTAGCCTGGATGTGGCATATTCACACAAGGTGATGCAAGCCTCCAGAACACTGAGGTGATGCAAGCCTCCAGAACACTAAGGTGATGCAAGCCTCCAGAACACTAAGGTGATGCAAGCCTCCAGAACACTGAGGTGATGCAAGCCTCCAGAACATTTACTCTAGTAATGAAATTGTTTATCATATATATATACCTTCTTAGGAATCGTCTTAAATATTCTAGGAAGGTATAGTATACTTGTTTGTTTACTACACGGGTAGGCATCGATTTTATACGTAGCATGTTGTATACAAAAATCACAAAACAGAAGTGGCGATACAGGTTTTCGCATTCAATTGTAAGAAAATGAAAGTACTACAGTGTATGCATATATTATTGATAGATATATAATAAATGCTTTATTATACAGGCGTGGAATAAATATTTATATTGCCTTCTCAGTATGTTATGTATCATGAAATCCATTCCATGTTGCTTATTTGATCAAAATCCTGACCTGTCTATTTTAGCTGAGCTGATGTGATTGCATGTTTTTTGTCATCTTCCGTCCATTAGCTTATTATAAACACAATAACATAAGGTTTTCTGATTTTCAAGAAATTTGACTTGAAGGTTTATTTCCATAAGATCTTCGACAAGAGTTCGACTGTGAGCAAGTTAACACATGCATTTCAGAGTTACTTCCCTTGATTATTGACAAATGTGTCAACATGTTAATTCCAATAATCAGGTTTCGATTTTCACCAAATATGACATGAAGGTTTGTTTCAAAAACATCTCTAGCAAGTTTGACAACAAGACAAATGAGACAAAAACATCTCTAGCAAGTTTGACAACGAGACAAATTAATGCAGTTACTGCTATTGATTATTAACTCACCCATGATCTTATTGAAACAAAACTTCAATAAATTACAAAACAACACTGATGAAAATTGGAAACCATTTACTGGAACTTGGCAACTTAAGTACCGGTAAATGGTTTCCAATTTTCATCAGTGTTGTTTTGTAATTTACTGAAGTTTTGTTTCAGTAAGATCATGGGTAAGTTTGACTACGAGCAAAATCGCTGTATGTATTACGAAGTTATTGCCCTTGATTATTGAAAACTATGATTGATCATTTGAATGAGTGTTTACAACAAAGATTACAGTAACTGCAGATGGTAGGTTCTAGGCCCATATTGCATATTGTTATCTCGATGTAAATGGAGGGGCTTGGAAAGTTCATACACAGTGGAATTAGATGTACAAATCGACTTCTAATTCCCATCCCTAGGAGCAACATTTATGTCTAATTCCCTACTGTCTACCAATATACTTGGTATCAAATATCCCCTTGTTGGTACCGGGTTCTGTCGATTTCCTCCCAAGGTTTCATCAGTGCTGTCTAATCTCAGGCGTATCCATCCATCCCACTAACACACACAAAACTGGTAGGAGAAAACATTGATAGTTGCTTAATTTTAAGGGAAGTAGAACAAAAATAAAGCATTCTTCTTAGTTATTTCCAGTAAAATTGACAGAATACTTAATATTTTTTGTATATTGTTATATATAAGTCATGTTAGCCAGTACAGCATCCAGAGGCTCTCTTGGGCCTCTTATTTAACGGACTTGCAACCAAATGGTTAATGGACGGACAGATTTTCACACTTATTTTTAACCGGATAGGTTGCATGTTGAAAATTATACACATTACATGTCCTGTCCTGTTATATTCTGTCAAAAGGATTTGTAATAAACTTGTATATATCTACTGGTGTTGTTGTTGTGGTGTCTGTTACCTTATAGTATTATCAATGATATCCTATGTAACTTGGTGCATCACCCATCACACCACAGCATGTATTATATTGCTTTATTATAGGAAGTAACCGAAGTAAATGTTTATCATTTAGACATATGTAAAGGATATGTTGTATTGTTAGCACAGTTAAAGGGGTTGATGCACTATTTTCAAACACAATTTATTTAATAGGGCTCTGAAAAACCCATGAAAAAAGCTGATTTTTATTGTGTCTCCTTTTCGAAGAAAAATGTGATACATAGGGATCACTTTGTCGTCCGTCAGTCCGTCCGTTCATCAGTCCGTCACGAAAACTTAACATTGGCTATAACTTCCTCATTTCTTGATATTTCTTCATCAAACTTTCAATATATACTCATCATGACAACATCGACATGACCATACTAAAATATGAAGGTCAAGGTCACACTGAAGGTCATTATATGGGTTAAATACTCGTTTTTTTAACGTTGCCTATAACTTTCTCATTTCTTGATATTTCTTCATCAGACTTTCAATATATACTCATCATGACAACACCAACATGACCATACTTAAATATAAAGGTCAAGATCACACTGAAGGTCATTATATGGGTTAAATACTCGTTTTTTTCTTCACGAAAACTTAACGTTGGTTATAACTTTCTCATTTCTTGATATTTCTTCATCAAACTTTCAATATATACTCATCATGACAACATCGACATGACCATACCAAAATATAAAGGTCAAGGTCACACTGAAGGTCATTGTATGGGTCAAGTACTCATTTTATTCTTCACGAAAACTTAGTCAGGCCAGTTTGTCGAGATAATTTATCTGGGTTTTTTTTAGTGCCCTTTAAAATAAACATTGTTTAAAACTAGCACATCAACCCCTCTAAGGAACGATTATTGGCCAATAGGGCAAAAATATGTGAGCAATTCATCCGTCGCCTGTTTCCTTACTGATCGTTTCTAGAACCTTCATCTTTCATCCAATCCATCATTTTGGACAAATATAAGTTTGAAATATTCAAACTATGCAGAATTGAATTGAATTGGGGTTTTAAGGCACACCAACACATGAAAGGTTATATGGCGCCTAACAGGAATGAACATGCCATGCTCATCCTCCATGTACATCGAGATAAAATATGGAGAACGGGCCTAGAACCTTCTCACCCTGAACTGCAGAGTTGCTGCAAATTCTATTGTAGACACTCCATTTATGCTGGAGCCACCTTATAGTTTTTCTGCCACTGCTCTAGTGATATGAGCGAGATGGCACCTGAAACAATGCAGGGGTCATGATGAAGACCTTTAATGAGAATGAACAAAAAATGATAAAATGAACATGAATTTGGTGGGGGGTGGGGGGGGGTTCTACCCTCTGCCTTCCCCTCCAACGGGATCTGCAGTGGCCCTATTCTTTGCCCCGAAGAAACAAGCAATTTTCTCTAATAACTAATTAAAGCTTTTCTTGTAGTCTATGTCTACATGTGGTTATTTAATAACTCCCACCCTGGGATTCAACTTATAATCCCAAGTCGAAGAGAACATTTTGAAATCCATCTAATTTCCCTGGGTGTGACCACCATTGCCATAATGAGGGCCAGCAACAATTGAATATATAAACAATTGGTACATACTATTGAACATATAAACTAGAGCATCGCCTAACAAAGCATTATATGCCCATTTGGTAAGGATTTTAAGTTAAAAAGTATTTTCTACGTGTCATGTCAATATGACCTTGACCTCTAATCTTCTGACAATAATATGAAATTGCCACAGAACAGAAAAAATATACTTTAAATGATACAGAATGTCCATCTTCTAAGTGTATTGGTTCAATTGTTGACAAAGAAGAAACAAAAAAATAAATTAATACATGGAGCACAAGAAAAAAGTTTCTATGGCAGTCACCGTGACCTTGGCCTGTGACTTCAAAAACAATCATCCTTGTCCAGAGCACAGTCTATGTAGAAAGGTACTGGAGTTATAGTGAGTGTGTGTGAGTGTGTGTGTGTAGTTCTAAGGTTTATAGTCCGTCTGCCAACGAACACGTCGAGGTAAACCTGATGCGATGGGCACAATAGAGTCTGGACTTTTAAACATGTAATTTTGAATTTTGAAGTTTTACATAGGCCTTGCCAACAGGTCTGTTAAATGCCTAAATATGTGTAAAAGACGGTGTCAACATCAGCGGTTAATTCAACCTAATTTCGTGTGTTGACACCTTTCGGTCCTAGCTTTGTTTGGCGTTGTGTTGTATGTGGTGCGTGCTTGTTTTGCAGTGTTATGATTATGTTTTGATCATATCATATTTGCTGGGGTTTGTTGAGGGGTATGCCTGTACCACGCCATCTTGGGGGTGATTAGCGTGTCCATTTGCAGCATACTAATACTTATGGTCATCGAACTGGGGTCTGTTCGGTTCGTAATGAGTTGTATGGTTGTATTTGTTGGGGCATTTTGTTGGGGTGGAATGTGATTGTTGTTATGCCTGGGGCATAACGTGTGCGTCTGGTCTGAGGTACTGTGGCAGCACTTTCACATCTTGTTCGCGCAAGGTGAATGCTACCACGGGGAGGAAAGGCCAATTATGGTCGCTAACGGTTTCCAGTCAAGACTGCCCCTGTGGGTTGTGGTCCACAGGTTGGTGATGAAAGGGACCGTAGGGAGGCGCTCCTTAGTCCTAAATGGGTATGTGCCGTGTTTACTGGTCTTATAATTAACATTAATTTGTACTGTATTATGAATTAGTACACTATTTATTACTGTATTTTTACTTTTTAAGACGGTCACATCCCTTGTGTTTTAAATAAACAATAACAAATTTAAGTTTTTATATGGCTTTTACTGGTATAATTACTTGGTTTCATATTTGGTATTTCTTCTATACTTGTTATAAAACAAAAATCGAATGCCTAAAAGTGGCCTAAAATGTGCTATTCCCACTATAGCACCGCTCGATATTTCCGTGGGACGCCTATATTGTTATTACTTATTCGACCGACGCGAATGCCAGTGGTGGCTTTATCCCTTCCGCGTGTTGTAGTTTCGTTACCGGTTTGTTTGGATCTTCATGTCCATGCTTTAAAGAACAAAACTATTACTTTGGTACAAGACGCGGTCGTAATATCGAATCTTTCGTTAACAGAAAATAATTATATAGACAATTGTACGATTTCATACATACACATAAACATACCTACATGCACATATTGGATATATATATATAAATATACTGGGTATTAACATCTAGCTCCTAGTATGATATAGGCATTCGATCAGAATATACCATTACATATAGTTATTATATTTCATACACACACATACACATAAACACTTCACTTTTTTACTAGATGTTTCATCTTAGATGCGTCGACCTTAACCTTTCGTGTTCTACTGGCCTGGCCTGACCTACTTGGATGTCCTACTTTAAAACATTTATTGAAGGCCGAATTTCTAAGCTACGTAGGTCAAGGTCGAGGTTAGTGTCAAGGTCAGATCTTTCCAATTGAGCGCGGGCGCGGACTGGAAGGAAAGCACTTTGTTGAGACACACATTTATGAGAGAAAACTACCAATTACTGCGTTAATTACTATCAGCTGTAACTAGCTTAACATATTATTAGCTAACAACTCTCATATATATACGTCCGGTATTGCGACCGCACTGTGCGATGTATTTTATCATATGTAAATAGAGTCCAGGGCCAAATGCCCTCTCTCCCCCATTCCAGCGCGTAATACGCTAAGTACTCTTGAAGAGTTACATATAACAGTCTTATACCGGGACGGGGGAGAGATGACATTCGTCACTTGGACATGTGCTTGTTTATACTTATATTCTATCTATTTATCTACACATGCTCTCATATATATACGGCCGGTAAGTTTTATGTCGGGTCACCACAACCCTGACCTTTGACTTCAAAAATAATCGGGATCTGGGCAGTCTATCTACAAAGTTTCATGATCTTAGGTTGGAAGGTACTTGAGTTATAGCACTGAAGTTGTTTTTCTATGATGCGTCAATGCAACCTTGACCTTTGACCTTAAAACCTCAAATAATAGGGATCATCCTTGTCCCATGGGCAGTCCATGTAAGAATTTTCATGATCTTGTGTGCAATACTATCATGTGTAATTCAAACTGTATACTGACAAAGCCATACCATAATACCTCCAATTTTGCATGAACTGGTGCATTCTGCAGCTGGTAAAGTGCACAGTACTACACATACAGCTATTAGCCCTTAACCCGCTAAGCACGACTATAACAGCCTTTGCGTCCCTTGTAAACCCTTGTAACTCGCAGGCTGATCAGGGTTTAAAATGTCCGGTTGCTGATCAGTCACTTTCCCCAAAACACCCATTTTCACACAAATGGAATGGTTTTAATTCAAAGAAAGAACAGTTCATTATATGTATGTAGCAGGTTAAGGGTTAAACAAGTTTAAACCCCACACTATAAATGGTTCACATCATTATGTTAGCTGTATCCATATATATCAATTCACTGAGCAGAAGCTTGGACCAGTAACCAGTCCAGTTTGGACCAGTAACACGATTCCGTTATTTATATTTATTTTCATTAATTTCTATGCATACACATGCCACAAAATGTTTAATAAACTTTGCACATATAAATCAATGTTTGTTTAAAAATACACAAGAAATAATTCAACATAAAGATCAACTGAACAACGTCAAGAAAACACTGGCTACATCAACGAACTACCGAATGAAAGGTGTTTTACGCCATGTCGATACATAAGTAGGTCATAATGTATGCGAAAACTGATAAAAATTCAACATAAAGATCAATTAAATCATGTCATTAAACACGCTAGGTATGACCAGTAACTATTGAACAAATGGTGTTTTACGGCATGTAAGTAAGTCATATTGTGCACGAAAACTAAATATGGAAAATGAAAATTATTCAACATAAAAATCAATCGAATAATGTTATAAAAAACGCTGGTTACAACAAGTAACTATTGAATGAATGATGTTTTACGGCATGTCGACGCACGAAAAGGTCATATTGTGCGCGAAAACTGTTGAAAATGGCCAATGAAATTATTCAACATAACAATCAAAAAAGGTTTTGTATGGAACATAAGTAATGTGCGCGAAAACTGATGAAAATGGAAAATAAAACGAACATAAATTGAACAATTTCATTAACGCCTGTCACTATCATTGTTGTATTTTACACACGTCCAGGATACAGAAGACGGCATGGCAGCTCGGACATGGTGACTTACTAGCCAGCCACGTGTCCGGTCGCTGTTGATCCTGTCTGCTTGCGAACCACTTTCCCATACACTCGAGGCACCACATAGGGCGACAGTAACACTGCACACACTCCCCGGCCTCCAGCTCATCGCAGTGCTTCTATAATTTGACGTCTGATTCTTTCTGCGCACACCCTATACAAGTGTCTTTCTCCTGCAAATATCACATCAACATATTAAGATTTGACGTCTGATTCTTTCTGCATACACCCTATACAAGTGTATTTCTCCTGCAAATATCACATCAACATATTAGATTTGAAGTCTGATTCTTTCTGCATACACCCTATACAAGTGTCCTTCTCCTGCAAATATCACAGCAACATATTAGATTTGAAGTCTAATTCTTTCTGCATACACCCTATACAAGTGTCCTTCTCCTGCAAATATCACAGCAACATATTAGATTTGAAGTCTGATTTTGTCTGCATACACCCTATACAAGTGTCCTTCTCCTGCAAATATCACATCAACATATTAGATTTGACATCTGATTCTTTCTGCATACACCCTATACAAGTGTCCTTCTCCTGCAAATATCACATCAACATATTAGATTTGAAGTCAGATTCTATCTGCATACACCCTATACAAGTGTCTTTCTCCTGCAAATATCACATCACCATATTAGATTTGAAGTCAGATTCTTTCTGCATACACCCTATACAAGTGTCCTTCTCCTGAAAATATCATATCAACATATTAGATTTGAAGTCAGATTCTTTCTGCATACACCCTATACAAGTGTCCTTCTCCTGAAAATATCACATCAACATATTAGATTTGAAGTCAGATTCTTTCTGCATACACCCTATACAAGTGTCCTTCTCCTGCAAATATCACATCAACATATTAGATTTGAAGTCAGATTCTTTCTGCATACACCCTATACAAGTGTTCTTCTCCTGAAAATATCACATCAACATATTAGATTTGAAGTCAGATTCTTTCTGCATGTGTCCTCCTGAAAATATCACATCAACATATTAGATTTGAAGTCTTGATTCTTTTTGCATACACCCTATACAAGTGTCCTTCTCCTGCAAATATCACATCAACATATTAGATTTGAAGTCAGATTATATCTGCATACACCCTATACAAGTGTCCTTCTCCTGCAAATATCACATCACCATATTAGATTTGAAGTCAGATTCTTTCTGCATACACCCTATACAAGTGTCCTTCTCCTGAAAATATCACATCAACATATTAGATTTGAAGTCAGATTCTTTCTGCATACACCCTATACAAGTGTTCTTCTCCTGAAAGTATCACATCAACATATTAGATTTGAAGTCAGATTCTTTCTGCATGTGTCCTCCTGAAAATATCACATCAACATATTAGATTTGAAGTCTTGATTCTTTTTGCATACACCCTATACAAGTGTCCTTCTCCTGCAAATATCACATCAACATATTAGATTTGAAGTCTTGATTCTTTTTGCATACACCCTATACAAGTGTCCTTCTCCTGAAAATATCACATCACCATATTAGATTTGAAGTCTTGATTCTTTTTGCATACACCCTATACAAGTATCCTCCTGCAAATATCACATCAACATATTGACCTCCTATTCTTTTTCCATACATAAGCGCTTCCGTGGTCGAGAGGGTAAAGACGCTGCATGGAAGCTAAACTCATAAGAAAGTGTTGATTCTTACGGATAGCAGGAAGTGTACAGTAGTGGTTATACCCTTGAATAATAATCTTTAGTACAAAACAACAAACGTGTTACCAGTTTTTTTAAGGGGCCGATCCTAAAACTTTTTTTGTAAAAAAAAAAAAAAAATATAAAAAATTAAATTTGTTCTGAACAATGATTTATCACAATATATTGAGGTAAACTGACATCACAGAGAAACTTTCAGTTGTATCATAAACTTGTATGGGGTTTATGAGAGAAATACATGTAGAATATCACAATATCTTGCTCCAAAAAAAAAAGAAAAAAAAGCAAATGCCTACCGACCTACCCTATTTTTTTTAGCTCGACTATTCGAAGAACAAGAGAGCTTATGTAATCACCCCGGCGTCGGCGTCGGCGTCTCACATCAAGGTTTGCGTGTAAGCTGTGTTTACAAGTCTATATCTCTTACATTTCTTATCCTAGCACAACCAAATTTGTTCATGGGCTTCCTTATAGCATTATCTTAAGGGCTGCATAAGTAATTTTGGTTCCTGTAACCCATGGGCTCCCATGGAACCCAAATTATGATAGCCCATAAAATGTGTCCCATTTCACATCAAATTTTGCGTGTAAGCTGTGTTTACAAGTCTATATCTCTTACAATTCTTACCCTAGCACATCCAAATATGGCCATTAGCTTCCTTATAGCATTATCGTAAGGGCTGCTTAAGTAATTTTGGTTCCTGTAACCCCTGGGTTCCCATGGAACCCAAATTCTGAAAGCCCTTAAAATATGGCTGTTTCACATCAAATTTTGCATGTTACAGCTGTGTTTACAGGTCTATATCTCTTACATTTCTTGTCCTAGCTGAACTAAATTTTGGAATTTGTTTCCTTATAGTATGTTGTAAAGGGTTGGATAAGTTATTTTGTCTTCTGCAAATTCTGGGCTTCCATGGAACCCAAATTGTGATGACCCATAAAATGTGCAATAAAGGCAGATCTAGGTTTGCATGTAACTTGTAAGCATGTATATATCTATAATTTTGGTTTGGGATTTGTTATAGCATTATGCATCTTATAACTTCACCCATATTGGGGCATGGGCTCCCTCCTCCCCCCAACCCCACCACCCACCCCCACTCCCCTCCCATACACTCCCCTCTTTTTTTTTTTACATATTTCTGTGTTGTTTTGGTCAATTCTTACATAGCTTCTTACACATATATGTTGCCCTCACCACCACCACTCCCCCCACCATCCACCCCCGCCTCTCTCCCACCCCCATCCCGTTCCCCACTCAAAACTCGAATTTTTTATTTATATTTATTTGTTTACATATTTCTTTGTAGTTTTGGTCAATTCTTACACATAGTTTTGTTGTGCTCCCAACCCCATCACACATTGTTGTAGCCTTGTTTTCTGATGGTATATACTAGCTATAAATTTATTATTCTCTGAAAAATCGAATAGTCGAGCTGCGCTGTTCTCCGACAGCTCGTTAGAGCATGCAATAGGAAGCACACGTTTTTTTGTGTTTTTTTGCCTTACCATTCCTTCAGGAAGATGAAACATGGGATTGATGTTAACCGATATATCATCTAGTGTGCTTACCGGTCCTTCAGGAAGATGGAACATGGGACTGATATTAACCGATATATCATCTAGTGTGCTTACCATTCCTTTTGGGAGATGGAACATGGGGCTGATATTAACCGATATATCATCTATGTATTTTGAGGATATTTCAATACATAAACTTGTGTCATGTAAACTGTTTTTTGAATATCTTAACAAATGTCGGATATATTTATTTTTATTTATACTACATGCATTACATGTGTTTGGGCCGGTGGCCTTTATCTCTAATAAACATTAGATTATAATTTTGCATTGTGGCCTTCATATTCATTTTGGCACCAACACTCTGAAATACGATCGCGGAGCCTGTTGTATTTTTTTCCATTTTAAATGTTGGTTGTACTTTTGTAATTGCTACCTGGTAGCAATTACAAAAGTGCAACCAACATTTAAAATGAAAAAATGCACGTGTCTTTTTACCGTGATTGTTGATTTTCAACTAAATTTTAAATATGATTTTCACTCGATTTATTCTCTTTTCTTAAACAAAAACGAGTCGGCAACAGGGCTACCACATTGAAACAGTCAGTGGCAAAAAGGCCGCTTGGGGTTTAAAACAGGTTCTAGGGTGCACCAAACCTCTCTCTAACCCTATTGTCATCCCAATAACATGGCACAGTGTAAATGAAGAAATCCCCGCCATGTTATATTCTCTAACAAACACTGCAGAATTAATAGGCAATATAATTAATATAATACACAGCATGTTTGTTTTAATACGCTCTAGAAAGAGTTCAACAATGATCATGTGTCACAGAGTAATTGTCTTGATTATTCAAAACTAGCAGAATTATCGCCATCAGGGTCTATTTAATGAACGGTTCCCGATCATCAACAACTTTATGTTAAAGGACTGTTTTTATAAGATCTCGGACGAGTTTGTTTGACAATAAGCACAATACATATAATTATGTGTTACGAAGGGTCTTGATTATTAAACAATAAGGAAATGTAGCTGATTAACTTTAGTAAACAGTTTCTGATTTTCACCGAATTTGATTTGGAGTTTTTTTTAGATAGGCTCGACATTGAACTAATCAAACGCATGCATAACAGAGTTATTACCCTTTGAATATGTCAGGGTATTTTAGTTTGTGAACATGAAAACTGAAGTCAACAGTTTTATAATGGTTTATCAGAAAAAGTATACATAAACTCTCAAACTACTTTAGATTACTCTGTGTGTGTGTGTGTGTGTGTGCATATATCAACATTATATTGTGCGTCAAATTCCAAACTTGTTTTATGTCAAGGGTTGTTTGGTTTATAACCCGGATAATGGAGTGAATGTATGTATTCTGAATGGACGTTGTATGTCATCAACACTTACAGGTTACTGAGAGCCACTAAATAGATAGAGACGAAGGAAACATTTGAAAATCCGTAGATCGCTCGAGTTCCTTAAAAAGAACCAATGTCTCAAGATTCTCATTGGGGCGAAAACCATCGTGGAGGATATTATTGTCTTCGGTAAAACATTTTTTTTTCACGATAAGAATCTTGAATCACGGATGATAAGATATAGAGAAATAGGAATTAAACCCAGACAAAACTGAAATCTTTTTCGGTTGCAACCTTCTCACATCACCAGGTCTCAGAATGGATCCATCGAAGGTTAAGGAAATCAAGGAAATGCCTTCCCCAACCTCTAGGTACGAACACGAAACCGTGCTAGGCATTAAAACCTACCAAAAGAAGTTTGTCCCAAAATGGGTCGATTTGACAACTCCTCTAAGGTAATCTTAAGGTAAAGATGTTAAATTTAGCTGGGACTGGCCACAAGAAGCTGCAATTGCAGAAAATTAAAAACATCTTTTGTTGTCAGTGCCCTGACCCTGTTTTAGCCTATTTTGATACCAACAAAGAGGTCAGTCTCCAAGTAGATGCCTCAAAGAATGGTATGTCAGCTATTCTTTTCCACAATAAGTCATCTGTATGCCTTGCCTCTAAAGCAGGTTATAGAAAAAAACAGCACATTATGCAATACTGTTTGGATGTAAAAGGTACCATCAGATTGTATATGGTCACCCAATATAAAGTCCATATTTAAGAACGGTTTACACTTGGCACCTATCCCCCCACTCCAAGATCACCCTTTTCCAGACCCCGAACAAGACTGAAAATGAGTCCCAAAACGTACATAATACCAGATCTGGCCGTGCTATTAAAGCATCACAAAAACTAAGTTTGTGAAAATTATATTGTGATTCATTCATTGCATTATTTGTTAATCTCATACCTGTTTTGTGATGCATTCATTATTAGAACAATATTAAGTATTTTGTAAACTTTGAACAGCCTTATAAAAAAGAGAAACAGTTATTAAGCTGACACATTTGTTCGTCAAACATCCTGTGATTAGTTGAGAAAATTGTTTGAGTGATTATCAACTGAACAAAAATGTGTGTGGTAAAGAATGATAAACATATCGGACAGGGAAAGCAGCATTCAAGGACGACAGTCAAACACAAAACACAAAAACAAACACGCTAACAGACAAACGAGAAGGCAAAAGTAATAACAAGAAAAGTCATAGTATACAATATATACTATGACGACGAGCGGCAATAGGAATGAAAATTGTGGAATATATTTGTTTTAATTCATTGCATTGGAATTAAAGCATCATGTGTGGTTTGTTTGTTTAAAATTAATAGCGAGTTCTATTTGGTGTAGCAATATGGAAAAGCGAAATAAAGATAGTTTTTTATTTGAAACTAAACGTAATTTAAGTGCTTTGCTATAACCAAGAAAGTGCTATATTCGCTATTTTTATATTAAGCAAAGACTGGAGGAGCTGGACAAAAAGGACCTTCGTTAAAACCGACAATTCGCTATAGGTGATTTCGGCTATAAATATGTATTCCGGCTATATGTATTCTTTTGTCTATAAATAATGTTTTTAAAGCACAATTATATAAAAACACACTCTGAATATGTACGAATAATTACAATTTATATACGGTAATAATATGATGAATGACTATCAAATGTACATATTTTTAAATTCATGCTGTACAAAAACAACATTACTGATGTGGAAAAAACAATTGTATGTACAACTCGGTGTGTCAGGTCCCTGCCAAGACTTGAACTTGAATCTCTTTTCTCGAAAGAAAAGCGTGTTTCCTTGAACTACAGAGATCGCCCAGACTTCACAAAAAGAGTGTACAAAACTAAGCGAAATTAATAAAGATGTAGATCAAAAGAATGTCAAACTAAAACAAACGCATACCCTATGACCTCATGTATATGCGCAGTTCCACTTCATACTGATGCTTCTCACAACGTTTGGGGTATGACAGAGGTCACAGTGCCCTTAATTTGGTACGCGACACACCGCTATCCCAAGATGTATCCACATACCAAGTTTGGTATCTCTAAGTGTTATTGTATTGAAAATATGGTCCGGACAAGCATTTTCTATGACAGAGGTCACAGGTCAAGGTCACAATTACCTTATTCTGGTACGCGACACACCGCTATCCCAAGATGTATCCAAATACCAAGTTTTCAATCTCTAAGACTTAGTGTTATAGTACTGAAAATACGGTCTGGACAAGCATTTTCTATGACAGAGGTCACAGGTCAAGGTCAAAGTCACAGTGGCCTTATTTTGGTATGCGACACACAGCTATACCAAGATGTATCCACATACCAAGTTTGGTATCTTTAAGCGTTATTGTATTGAAAATATGGTTCGGACAAGCATTTTCTATGACAGAGGTCACAGGTCAAGGTCACAATTACCTTATTCTGGTACGCGACACACCGCTATCCCAAGATGTATCCAAATCCCAAGTGTGCTATCTCTAAGACTTAGTGTTATAGTATTGAAAATACGGTCTGGACAAGCATTTTCTATGACAGAGGTCACAGATCAAGGTCAAAGTCACAATGGCCTTATTTTGGTATGCGACACACAGCTATACCAAGATGTATCCACATACCAAGATTGGTATCTCTAAGTGTTATAGTATTGAAAATACGGTGCAGACAAGAGGTGAAAGAGAGTCTGTGGATGCTCTACTGGCTAAATGTGCAGGGAACGTAACACATTTTCAACATTCATTCAACCGGCACATGGCAATGATATAGGCCACTAGTTGTTTATGCCAGCCAGGTAGCAGGAGAACTAGTCTGTACAAAGTTAGTGTATTACAGGGTTCCCACAGTTTTTTGAGAACAAAACTCAAATTCTTTTCCGGGTTTTCCCACTGGTTTCAAGGACAATTTATACTAGTGTTTGTCCGACACCGTTGTTGCAAAAACGTTAAATTGTTCGCAGTACTAATATGTGACACCACACAAGATGTTAGTTTATTGTTATTGACAAGTATTGATTTAACCTGCTGTTTTTTTAGGCCGTTCTCCCTACTATGAAGGAAATTTCAGTGTTGACATTTTATCTTGTTCTCAGACGACATGCTTTATCGATTCAAATGATTAGACGCTTGCATATACGACAGAATATTGCGAGTTTTATTTGTAAATACTCGGCTAAAATCGTCAACATATTTTATGAGTCAACCGGTGAGGTAACGAATTTGTACGACATCGATCGAAAACAAAAGTACAATTTGGGGTTAACATTTCATTGATCAGAGCATTAACACATCTTTACGATTGTTCACGAATACCAATGGTTAATTTTTATTGGCTTTCCAGGCCCGTGTTAACCTATTCGCCAAATCGCCATAGGCGAAAAATAACCTAAACTGGCGAATGAAAACCGTAAGAAATACACACCAAATTCGCCAGACATCGGCAGTCTGGCGAATCCAAATTTCCGACCGATTTTGTCTAAAAGATCTCGGAAAATCCCGAAATCTAATTCACATAGTCTTTCACTGTTTATAAGCCACTATCCCGCTGAGTGTTTTAGCTAATTAGTGACAATCAATTTAGATCGATAAACTAATTATGGCAGCGTTTATTGAAAACCACTGTCAAATTGTCGATGCGATGGACTCCTCCCACTGTTCCGCCTCTTGCTGTCAATCAACTGGTTTAAGTCCCCACGCTCAACATTATCTGTCAGTCATATGAAGCCGTGACATTATCCACAGATTTAACTGCGTGATCGAAAAACATCAAATAATGTGGCGCCCTCTAGCGGCCAAAATGGCTGATCAAAACAGAAAGTTTAAAAATGTTTGCTTACGAATTAGCCAGAGATACTCAGCCCGTCGGTGTTTTTGAACTTTACGATCATTGATAAGTGTTAAAGGGACACATGGCAATCTTGATTTTTTAAAAACTAGCAGCGTCCCGTTAGTTTTTCTACATAAATTGCATTTGTTCAATCATTAATGTTAATTATAAGAATTGTATTAAGCCATTTGTTTTTGCCATATATTTTTATATTATTGCACCAGTAATATATTAAAACTTATAGTATAATAAGATGAAATAGTGAATACTTAAAATTTTATTTATTTATATGTAACCAGGGTAAAAGTATTAAGCTCTTCTGATAGGTTTTTGATAGCTAGATCAGCATTCCTGTGAAGTTTCATGAAAATCTGTCAAGTAGTTTCAGAGGAGCAGTCGCTACAAGTTTTCATTATATAACTCTACGTAAACAAAGGTGGCTAATGGCGGCCATGTTTAACGTCAAATCAAAATAATGTTGACAAGTATCAACATATCAACATCATGTCATACTGATCATTTTAGAAAAAGTCTCATATCAATATCGCTTATAGTTTTCAAGAAGTAATCGCTACAAACTTGTATTTTTAAAATATATTTTTAGCCATGGTGGCCATCTTGAATTTCTGGCCGACCTGACATTTTGCTAGGATCAATAAGACATCAAGAGCAACATTCCTGTGAAGTTTCATGAAAATCCGTCGAGTAGTTACAGAGGAGTAGCCGCTACAAGTTTTTACCAGATAACTGTATGTAAACAAAGATGGCCGCTGACAGCCATGTTTAACATCGAATCAAAACGACTTTCGATAGGACCAACATCATGTCATGCTGATTATTTTAGAAAAGTCCCATATCAATATCACTAATAGTTTGCAAGAAGTAGTCGCTACAAACTTTTTTGAAAATCTATTTTTAGCCTTGGCGGCCATCTTGAATTTCCGGCCGACCTGAAGTTTTGCTAGGATCAATAAGACATCAAGAGCAACATTAGTGTAAAGTTTCATTAAAATCCCTCAAGTAGTTTTAGAGGAGTAGTCACTACAAGTTTTCATTATATAACTATGTGAACAAAGATGGCTGCTGAAAATAATTTTCAACAAGGATCAACATCATGTCATACTGATCATTTTAGGAAAAGACGCAAATCAATATCACTTATAGTTTTCAAGAAGTAGTCGCTACAAACTTGTTTTTTGAAAATCTATATTTAGATTTGGTGGCCATCTTGGATTTCACATAAACATGTTAGGATCAACTAGACTTCATGGGCAACATTTCTGTAAAGTTTCATGAATATCCATTTAGTAGTTTCAGAGGAGTAGTCGCTACAAAAAGAAGTTTACGGACGGACAGACAGACGGACGGCGGACGCCGCACCACGGATAAGCTCTGCTGATGTCTGATCAGTAGAGCTTAAAATGATACTGGATATATAAATTGAGACACCCATTTCAAATACTGCAAGACTGCCATGTGTCCCTTTAAGTGCCTACTAATTAGTTGTACACACGGTAGCGTAAACTGGAACAATGGCAAGTGTGAACCGGTGTTTGATCGGCTGTTTCTGAATTGGGTTCATGTTATGGTTGATTGTTCAATCAACATGAAACAATACAAAAGGTGCGATTACTCAAAATATTGGTGTATGTAGCATTTCTGAATTTGCAGCGCGATCTTTCTAGCTTCTTTGGAACTCGTGTTAGTTGAACTTATTGTATATGCCTCAGTTTATTAGCCTTACATTTTTTAAATATATTGCTATTTATTTTATTTCTCTGAATGATAGCATATTGAAATGCATTTAATGAAAATACTAAATGGTGACAAGAGTCTGCATTTATTGTATTTTCTTATTATATGCATGCATCCATTCTGTCCTTTTTTAAATTTCAGTCTTTACAATTTTTAAAAATTAAAATTACATTAAATTAAATACAGTTTTTAAAAAGTTTTGAATATTGTACAACTCAACATGTAATTATAAGCACTAAAGCAGAATGCATATGATGTGGAAATATTGATGCCCTATAGGTTAATAAAGCATACTGTTTTAACTTACTATTGATGTATACGCAAACGCAAAGTTTTAGCGCCTTCAAGTTTTAGCGCCTTCAATTAGTTCAAAAATATCTCGGCGAAAGTCTGGATAAAGACATTCTAATCTGGCTGAAGGAATTTTTAAGGCTTTAGCCAGATTTGGCTATTAGGTTTAAAATCCTAGCGCAAAGCTAGGCTTACGTAAAGTATGGAATATCAATTGATGTACACCTTTATTTTTATAAATCACCGGGATTCCAGACTTGGAGAGGCTACACAACACTATTTTTTCCCCGAATAAATCCCGTTTTTTACTGATTTGGGTAAAATTCGAGGGGTTTTCATGGCCTGGAATTACTGTTTTCAAATTCCTGACTTTTCCCCCGATTTCCCAGTATGGGAACCATGATATTATGTCCTTTAATGGTGCATAACACCGCCGAAAGTCATTCAACTGGAACACAACAATGACATGCGCGACTACACTTGGCACTCATCATCCCTGCCATTGTATCAAGTGAACAGAAATGTGACAAAGTTTGTGTATTAAAACTTTAAAGAACTCAATATCATTAACCAGTACACAACAATGGCAGTGCAGCTAGGCTTGGTATAGTTCTATAACATAAAACGTCACAGAACAGAGTTACAGATAAGCAACGTAAATTTGCGTAAGTTCCCAGTTAAAACTCCCTAAATACACAATTAAATTAACAAATTAATTACGCAAAATAACCGTTTTTGTCAGCGTATCATATTTTATCCATTACCGTGAAGACGGCCAATATCAAACAGAATGCATCACCGTTTCCAGTCAATTCTCAAATAAGCGAGCCATTGAGATTGGCTAAATGTCACTGGTTATCATGTTTATTTTTTTTCACTCGAAAGTAAATCCTTCAGGAACAAAAATGTTGTATTCAGTCTATTTTTAATTATTTGGCATCACCGAAGCACTCAACTTTCTCTAAACGTCAATATGGCGAAAAGAGGCGCAGGTGTTTGAACTCAGTGCAAGAATATTCATTATCGCTAAATATTAATAATTAACTCATAACACAATAATAACACAATAATAACTAACGTTGCGACGTTGAATCGTGACGTCAATAAAGTGTTACTGATGCCGACGTCATCCGCCGATAACGTTCAATAAAGCAAATATTTGTTTGCAAAAACGTAATTTAAAATGTAATAAATAGATTTTTTAACTGCTGGGATCGATTATGGGTAATCCGTCACTTGATGGTAGATGTGCTTTGTTTTTTCACTCACTCACATGCGCTCATTCGTGAAAAGAACCACACGCCTACCTCTTGTGAATGATTTCCCTATAATCGATCCCAGCAGTTAAATAATCTCAGTTATATAATTCATATAGGGCCCTGGTTTTATATCACTGCTTAACACAGAAGTTCAGAGAGATATTGTACAGGGTATAGTTCTCCCTGTACACTGGACAGACTACTTTACATCCCTCCGAAGGATGACCTATATTCACAGTACCATGCCCAAGTAAGATACTGCGGGAGATTATTTGAAAAATCCGGGATGTGACCCCACCGGAAATCAAACACATGATTTCTGGGACTCGAGTCAAGTATGCTTAACACTTAAAATTACAAGGGTTAAGTTTCCAAAATTATATGGAAATAAAAGAGCACAAGATGTTTCGAAAGATAAACATTCAAGAAAATGAGTCCTAGACACATTCGGTATACACAGGGTCATTTAACACAGGGTCTGAATTACCCTGACTACCACAACAGCCATGATTCTCACGTCTCCGTCTAGGTATTTAGTTCTTCTTTTAGTTTAGATACTACCAGGGAGTAAGTATACAGGGAGAAGAAACAGATCGTTTTGCAGTTTTATGTTGTCGCGCGTGTGTTTCACTACTGCGTGAAAATGACTACTTCCAGTTGTTTCGCGCAAGTTTGAAAAACAGCAAATTCTTATAAATTATTAAACTTACAAACTCAATAAAGGTGCGAAATGTAAACATAAGTATTATTTATTCACATTGTGTCCTCTGATACAGAGCGTGTATTTGTTTGCATGTATAAAGGCACATTTTACCAGACGGTTCCGTGTAACAAAGATGGCGCCACTCTGCGCCAGATAAAAAATGGTGACAGTGTATAGCTATTGCAAACGAGATACGAGACTACGGATTATTTAGGTATTAATAATAACAAAAAGTGAATAGAAGACATATTTATATTTGTCAAGAAAGTAATTTCATGGTGGTGATTTTAAGACAAAGCCTAAAAAGAGGTGATGGAAATGTGCCTTTTGAGATATCAGCTGAAAATTTTAATTTTTCAAATTAAAAATGGTGTGGAGCTATTGCAAACGAGATACATGTGAAGCAGATTCTTTCATCCTGAACAGTAATGTAATCCAATTGAGTTTCGTAATATTTCTGACTCTGAAGCACGTTTTGAACTGTATATCCGATATAAATCACGTTTTTTTACACTACAAAACGAGCAGCATGACGTTTCTATGGGCGCCGCCATTGTTTATTCCACGTGACTGAACCCACGTGACCGAAAAGTAGTACGCAAGATGGAGTCTATTTCTTTCCGAGATTATTTTTTGGAAAAAAAAATAAAAAATGGTTGAGGCAGTTCCGATTGCCTAATCGAGGTCACCTTAGTTACGGATCTATTTTTAGATACCCTTTCTATAATTTATGCGTGACGTCATCCGCGGGGGGCGTGGCTTCACCTGTCAATCATGCCCCGAATGTGATGGGCTTGTAGTGACTGCTTTTGTGTGCAGTAAGTATGTATGCTTGTAGTGACTGCTTCACAGCCCACAATTTAAATAGACTGCTCCACGGCGCATGTCTCGTTCACTCAAACAAGCGACCGTCACAGGCCGATTTTTGAAACGGTGAATTTGATAGTGCATAAAGCGCATTTCAATTGCGATCATGGCCAAGCGCCTGATCTACGTTCTATAAATAGATATAGAAGGTTGGGTTCTCCCTCAATATTGATTACACAATGCAGGCGCGTTACTTAATCAAAAAACTACCAAAGGGTTATTCTGTAGATATTCTAGAGGTGAACGCTTTATGTAGGTATGAGGCGGAGGTAAGAAAGGGATTTGCAGATGATTAAGGGAGGTATTTTGTAGACTGTCCATGTTGCAGAATCTGAAGAAAAACACATTCCTGCCTATTGTTCAATAAGGGAATATTCAACAAGGGTCTAAAAACAAACAAAAACTTTGCATAGTGTGTGCTCAAGTTGCTAAGTAGCCAAGAAAGACATATACAGTCGTCAAGAAATGCATCAAAGAAAAGAGCGTAACTACCTGCATCTTTGGTGAAAATTCATATAGGGCACCTGTATGTATGTAGAGCATGCGTACACATTGAGGGGAAAATAATAATAAAGACGTTACTAGTATTAGTAACGTCTTTTTTATTATTTATTTTTTCCATATCAGGTTAATTTATCAACATTTAAGCGTCAAAATAGACCTGTAATTTCTAGAGGATATTTGGGCAATGGTCTCTCAGTTTTATCTACACGTATATAGAAATAAATAATAACAAACTTTAATTTAAATGGCGCATAATATATATAAAGGCCCGCATTCTATCGAGTTTGCGGAGGCATTTTTTCAGGAACAAACATTTAGGCGAAACGTTATTCTGAGTGTTATTACACCCACCCCAACCTACTACCTTCCCCACCCTTTCCATTTGTGTGCTCTTTTAGATTTTTTAGAATGTTCGTACCTGTGAAAAAGTTGTAGTATATTAGTAATAACTGGGTGGATGCACACAAAAGCAAATATGCACTTATATTAACTTCTTTCACCCACCCACCTGGGTGGCGATGGGACAGCAACGGGAGTACCCAGAGAAATAGAAAAATGTTTAATTCCTAACACAGGAGCAACATTTTACAGGGTAGTCTCATTGTTGGTATTATACTAATCCGAGCCTTCTCTGACCTTACCAGGCCTTTTTACGATTTTGATATTTCATCTGCACCAGCCAGATGAAATATCGTAATCGCCACACACAAAAATAAATTAAATAAAAATGAAATAGGGTCAGAGAAGGTTCGGATTAGTATTATATCGGGTTCTGTCTTAAGTCAGTACCCCCAGTGTCAACAATGTTGGTCTAACTGCGCTCTTCACGCAATATTCTTTCCCATCACAGTAACAAGAAAGTGCAAAACCAGCAACAACTATTTTTATTCAAATTGTACAAGGAAAAATATTTACTTGCAGAATACACATAAATTAAGATCCCGAATTTCTTTAAAATCCGATTTTAGAATAAAGTCCAAATAATATTGGAAAATGTCCCTTTAATTTAAATTGTATAATGTCCCTTTAATCCAATTTTATTTTAAATCATGTCATCATCATTATAAACACTCATAATAACACCACCCAGTGAGGAATGAAACATTTTTGAAAGGTGATGTTGGGAAAGTGGGGGTGTATCTACTATTAGGCCATATAGGCCCTGGTCTATACATCAATTTGAAAAATGAAAAAAAAAATTAATAATGAAGAAAAACAGTCCAGAAATGTTATAAAAATGAAGCCAGATGGGGGGGGGGGGGGGGGGGGGGTCAGCCATTTGTTTATTTTATTGTACAGTGTAAGTAATTCACTTTTGTGAAATGTTAATTCTCAGATTTGGCCAAAAAATAATATTTCTTCAAATACCACACAAGTTGTCTGTCAGATATACGCCAAAACGCACCATTGCATACCTAAGTTTAAAAAAAATCCAGAGTGGGTAGAGGTGGGGATGGGTGGGTATTTTGGACTAGAACAGCCATTTCCTTTCAAACAGGAGTTAATTTCTGTCAAATACCCCCACCCGCATCCCCTTCGCTAATCCGAGCAGAGAACCAGCTCTTTTTACGATTTTGATATTTTTATCTGGCTGTGTAAAATGCCACAAAAAAAATGAAAAAAAAGAATAAAAAAAAAGAAAAGAAAAAAAAAGGCTTTTAGGGTCAGAGAAGACTCGGATTACCACATCGCAACCCCTCATACTAAAAGTAAAAAATCCTTGTATCCATTATATGTCATTCAAACAGGGTAATACAGTAATACAGTTACATTCCATTTTCTTTTTATAATCAATTACACTTCACAATAAATCAAACTTAGTTTTTGATATGTCAGCTTCAACAGATTCAATCTCAAATAAATTACGCATACACAATTTCAATACACAATATATTATTAGACGAAAACAAATTAGATGACGGGTCTCGTCCGATCATGTTTCACCAATGAATGTCTTCCAGTTTGGTCACGTGTAGTGACTACACTGACAGTCGTCTATTTTAATGACGGCTGTGGAGCAGTCTACAATTTGAATTTCCAATTGTTCTCTTTGGGACATGCGCAGTGTAACAGTCTAAACGTACCGAAAACGGACATGCGCAGTGTATCAGTCTATAAATTAAAATGGCCATTAAGTCATTAAGCTGAAGTAAGCCGCCGGATGTTCATCCCGCAAAGAAGATAGCCGCCGGAAGTTCAGCCCACACTTTTTGTATATGTGGTGAGATTCATTAAACATAATATTAGCACAATTACGTTCGCTATCGCGCTTTCGGTATATATTATGAGGGTATATATAGTACGACCCTGCAAGCACACATATACGTTGGTACGTACGTCTGTATATTTTATATATGTATGTACATACGTATACGTTTAAAAGGATACTAGACGTTCGTACCCTGGACGTTTCGTACCCTGGATGTTTCGTACCCTATGATTTAATTTTGTATTAGCACAACTACGTTATATTCATTAGTATGTATGCCCCTTGTTATCCCACGGAACAATTTCGGTCCGTCCGTCTGTCCGTCTATCCGTCTGTCTGTCCGTCACACTTTCTTGTCCAGAGCATAACTTCGAAATTAATTATGTGACTGCATTGAAACTTCACAACTGATAGAGGGCAATGAGAGGAAGCGCAGGGCGCAAGAACCGTAACTTTGTCTTAATTTCAAACTAGAGTTATTGCCCTTTGTTATTTTATACTTATAATTATTTTCCTGATCATAACTTTATAACTACTTCTGGGACTGCATTGAAACTTCACACAAGGATAGAGGGAAATAAGAGGAAGTGCAGAGTGCAAGAAATCCTGTCTTCATTCAAATTAGAATTATTGCCCTTTATTATTTTATACCTGCAGAGTTTTTTTACCTTTTATACGTGCAGAATGCATGAACCGTAGCTCTGTCTACATTCAAGAGTTATTGCCCTTTGCAATTTTTTGCCTAGAATTCTTGTCCGAAAAGAACTTTAAAAATACTTGTAGTACTGCAATGAAACTTCACATTAACGATAGAGGGTAATGAGATGAAGTACTGAGTGCAAAACCATTAACTCTGTTTTCAATTAAATAAATAATAAAGAGTTATTACCCTTGGTAGTTTTATACTTATAATTCTTATCTGGAGCATAACTATTTTTGTTATTTATGACGGAATGTATAGTGTGAGAACATAATGTACGTTCGTCCTTCCGTACGTCTATATGTTTCGTACAGGTATGTACATAGGTAACACACCCAAGAAGACTGTTTAGGCTCTTAGTAACTGTATTAAATGATGAATTTGCTGGGCCACCATACTTTTAATCGAGATATGATCGGACCGATTTCAACGGATTTCCTTAGGTATTAGTATTCTGTATGACGCTAGTATAGTGTGTACCCCGCATGTTTGTTGGAAATACCCATCCCACATACCCCAAATAGGCTTAATAGCCAGTTATACATAGCATTATTATGATGAATTTTCTTGGTCAACGTACTTTCAATCGGGATATGATAGGACCTATTTTAACGGATTTTCTTAGGTATTAGAAGTCTGTATGACGCTAGTACAGTGTATACCCCGCAGGTGTGTTGGAAATACCCATCCCACATACCCCAAATAGTCTTAATAGCCAGTTATACATAGCATTATATGATGCTTTTGCTGGGCCGCCATACTTTCAATCGGGATATGATCGGACCGATTTCAAGGGATTTCCTTAGGTATTAGTATTCTGTATGACCTTAGTATAGTGTGTACCCCGCAGATATGTTGTAAATACCAATCCCACATACCACAAATAGGCTTATCAGCCAGTTATACATAGCATTATATGATGACTTTGCCGGGCCGCCATACTTTCAATCGGGATACGATCGGGCAGATTTTAACGGATTTCGTTAGATATTAGTATTCTGTATGACGCTAGTACAGTGTGTACCCCGCAGGTTTGTTAGAAATACCCATCCCACATACCCCAAATAGTCTTAATAGCCAGTTATACATAGTATTATATGATGCTTTTGCTGGGCCGCCATACTTTCAATCGGGATATGATAGGACCGATTTCGACGGATTTCCTTAGGTATAAGTATTCCGTATTACACTAGTATAGTGTGTACCCCGCAGATTTTTGGAAATACCAATCCCACATACCCCAAATAGGCTTAATAGCCAGTTATACATAGCATTATATGATGAATTTCCTTGGCCACCATACTTTCAATCGGGATAATTATGATCGAACGGATTTCAACGGAATTTCTTAGCTATTTGTATTCTGTATGACGTAGTATAGTGTGTACCACGCAGGTTTGTTAGAAATACCCATCTCACATACCCCACATAGTCTTAATAGCCAGTTATACATAGCATTATATGATGACTTTGCCGGGCCGCCATACTTTCAATCGGGATACGATCGGGCAGATTTTAACGGATTTCGTTAGATATTAGTTTTCTGTATGACGCTAGTACAGTGTGTACCCCGCAGGTTTGTTAGAAATACCCATCCCACATACCCCACATAGTCTTAATAGCCAGTTATACATAGCATTATATGATGAATTTGCTGGGCCGCCATACTTTCAATCGGGATATGATCGGACCGATTTCGACGGATTTCCTTAGGTATTAGTATTTTGTATGACGCTAGTATAGTGTGTACCCCGCAGGTTTGTTGCAAATACCAATCCCACATACCACAAATAGGCTTAATAGCCAGTTATACATAGCATTATATGATGAATTTGCTGGGCCACCATACTTTCAATCGGGATAATTATGATCGAACGGATTTCAACGGATTTTCTTAGCTATTTGTATTCCGTATGACGCTAGTATAGTGTGTACCACGCAGGTTTGTTAGAAATACCCATCCCACATACTCCAAATAGGCTTAATAGCCAGTTATACATAGCATTATATGATGATTTTTGCTGGGCCGCCATACTTTCAATCGTATTTCCAACAAACCTGCAGGGTACACACTATACTAGCGTCATACATAATACTAATACCTGACGAAATCCGTTGACATCGGTCCGATCGTATCCCGATTGAAAGTATGATGACCCAGCAAAGTCATCATATAATGCTATGTAAAACTGGTTGATAAGTCTATTTGTGGTATGTAGAATGGGTATTTCCAACAAACCTGCGGGGTACACACTATACTAGCGTCATACAGAATAGCAATACCTGGCGGATAATTTTTGTAATTATTATTTCCAGTACCCTCCTCTGTCGAATAGTGATCCCATATATCGGAATTTGTCCTCCGAAATTGTTAAAGTATCATAGGAATATGTTATATATTATAAATTATGAGTTGGTCACGGTTCCCGAATTGCTATATATCCTTTTCCTCTCTTCGGGGCGTCTCGAATTGACATAAACAAAAATAATTATTATTCATTCAGTGAAATGTTGTTCTAACGCGGGTATGAATCTCATGAGGAATGCCGCTTGAAATTGAGTGATAGCCTTTTTGGGTGTTAGAAAGTGAGTGCCAACTCCCAGAGATTTATTTCCTTGCATACACATACACGTCAATGTAATGGCCCCTACTTCAGCTCAGTTCGAAAGTCCTCCGGTTACCAAAATCAACGAGAGCTTTGATTGCATGCTTCTTTGGATGAACAACTGCATATCTACGTAAGTAGAGATGTTAAACGGGTGTTTAATGTGATAACTAGAAACGTTCTATTGATCGTGTATTTTAGTTCAAATTTTGGGAAATTCTGGGAGCTTCGAAATCGAAAGTGGTATTTGCTATATTTTGCTTAAAATGCATACTTAACACATTTCTTATAGATCTACAAGTATCTTTTGAAAATATTAAATTGTAGATGAAAATAGTTTATTAATGATCAACAGTACAATAACGAATTCACTATATCAAAGCACGTTAACATAACAAATACAAATATATCATCTTACACGGAAGTAATCTCTTATTTAACAAAATGACCTTAGTAATAATAGTTACAGGTGTCCCAGTTCATACTGAAATTTAATTAAATATCTTTACGCTTTACTCTTTGAGCACAGTTTGATGTAAAATAGTTGTCTTTTTAAAATACTATTTCAGGTCTTAGAGATAAATGAGAAGAATATATACTTGCATATTGGTCGTGCTACCTTGTAAAGTGTATTTAAAGGGACACACAGCAATCTTGATTTTTTTTAAAAACTTACGGCGTCCCGTTAGTTTTTCTACTGTAAGTTGCATTCGTTAAATTATTAATATTAATTATAAAGTAAGTGTTGTAAAATGCTTATTGTGTTTGCATATTATTAACTGTAGATTACATTGAACCAATACTATATTTAAACCTGTGGTAAATTATAGAATACAGATGAAAACTGAAAATTGTTTTTAATTATATGCAAGCAGATTTAAAGTGAAATTGATCCTGGATTAATATACCGATATTCTATTTTCAATGCTTGATAACAACTCCAACTTCCGCGTGTCCCTTTAATATTAAACATAGACAGTATTAATTATCTTATCGCATTGCATTTGTCCTCAGTTTCTCTCTTACTCGTTATCGTTAATACCACTTTAAAGATGAATGGCCACCCTTTTTGTAGTATTATCAATTAACAAATTAAACTCTTAAACATCATATGAACATTTCTTGATAGTCTTGGAGAGAAACATATATTGAAAACCGCTACTAAGTTGTATATAAAAATAAGTATTATTTGCATGATGTAGTATTTAAATACAAGGTTAAGTTTTCAACTTTTCTTCATTACTCTACCATAGGTTTGAATGTATTACTGGTGAAAAGTAATCAACAGTTAGTAATATGCAAAAACAATTTGCTTTATACTATTTTTTATAATTAATAATAAGGATGGAACAAATGCAATTCATGTAGAAAAACTAACGGGACACCGCGAGTTTTTAAAAAATCAAGATTGACACGTGTCCCTTTAAAGTTTCAAAAACGGATAGCACACGCATAAGAATACACGTTAACAGTGATATTGACATAAGAGTGCTGATTCTGATTAGCTACGCGTTAAACATTGAGATGTTCCAATATTTGACCGTATGTTATATTGACTCTTAAAAATATGTTTTAAAGGGAGTACATCAGGCTTTTCATGGGGGTCTAGGTGTCCGACTTAAAATTGACAAATATTAATATTTTCTATTCTAAATGGCCAAAACATAATGAATGAGCCTAAAAATTATCCCTTATTTGCAATGAAATTAAATCTGCACAGTAATACATGCTAACCTAGGTGACGCACCAGGGTTATTTTCAGCATTTCACGTCCGATTCCGTCCTGTCTATATGATGTTTTCAAAGTTTAGACATTAACAAAATGGTTCTTACATCATATTTTGATTAATATAAGTGTTTTATCATCAACGGAACAATTTTATAATTTAAGTTGTTTCTAGAAAAATCCTGATGTACCCCCTAGAGATTATATTGGACTGTCTGTGACGGTATAGGTTGCTGTTTACATCTAATGTGGTGTCTTCTTAAAAAAAAGAGTATGATAATGGACCTTTGGAAACGGCCGAAAACGACACATTCTACTGGAAGTGTCCCCTTAAACTAAATTGTCAAGTGTCCCTTTAATCCAATTTCTTTTCAAGTCATTCCTGGTTTATTTATCACAATAGTCATAATCCAATGTCACTTTTATTATAGAGCATAATAATTTGTATCCCCTCATTTTTAGCTCTACTGGCCAAGGGCCAGCAGAGCTTATGTGATGCTGTGTTGTCCGTCGTCCGTCGTCCGTCGTCCGTCCGTCGTCCGTCTGTCGTCCGTTAACATTTCTTCAAACGACTTCTCCTCAGAAACCGCTTGGCTAATTTTGACCTAACTTCACATGGATGATCCTTAGGTGAATGCTTTTTAGATTTGTTAAAATTAGGTCAGCGCTATATCCAAGATGGCTGCCATTACCATATATGGTCGAAACCTTAAAAAATCTTCTTCTCCAAAACCGCTGGACAGATTTCAACAGTTTTTCTTTTAAAATGATCGCCAACGCCTAGATTATCAAGTTTGTTCAAATAAAGTCCCCGGGGTCAAAAATGGCCGTGCCCCGGGGGTCCAATGTTTGTATATTGAGGTTTTGCATGTTTTTCATATAGACATAATAGGAAAACATTTAAAAAATCTTCTTCTCTGAAACCACAAGGCACAGAGCTCGCATGTATTACATGTAGCATCAGTTTATGGTCCTCTACTAAGATTGTTCAAATGGTGACCCTGGGGTCAAATTTGTCCCCGCCCCGGGTGTCACAGTTTTACATAGACTTATATAGAATTCTTTTTTAAAAATCTTCTTCTCGGAAACTACAACAGCCAGAGGTTTGATATTTTGCATTTACTATAAGCTTATGGTCTTTTACCAAGTTTGTTCAAATGGTGACCCTGGGGTCACATTTGGCCCCGCCCCAAGGGTCACATGTTTTATATAGACATGTATAGGGAAAAACTTAAAAAATCTTCTTCTCTGAAACTGCAAGAGCCAGAGGTTTAATATTTTGTATTTGCTATAAGCTTGTGGTCCTCTACCAAGCTTGTTCAAATGGTGACCCAGGGGTCACATTTGGCCCCACCCCGGGGGTCACAGCTTTACATAGGCTTGTATAGGGAAAAATTGAAAAAAAATCTTCTTCTCTGGAACCACATGGCACAGAGCTCTCATGTATTACATGTAGCATCAGTTTATGGTCCTCTACTAAGTTTGTTCAAATGGTGATCCTGGGGTCAAATTTGTCCCGCCCGAGGGTCACAGTTTTACATAGACTTATATAGGATTTTTTTTTTTAAAATCTTCTTCTCGGAAACTACAAGAGCCAGAGGTTTGATATTTTACATTTATTATAAGCTTATGGTGCTTTAACAAGTTTGTTCAAATGATGACCCTGGGGTCACATTTGGCCCCGCCCCAAGGGTCACATGTTTTACATAGACATGTATAGGGAAAAACTTAAAAAATCTTCTTCTCTGAAACTACAAGACCCAGAGATTTAATATTTTGCTGTTGGTCCTTTACCAGTTTTGTTCAAATGGTGACCCTGGGGTCGCATCTGGCCCTGCAACGGGGGTCACAGTTTTACATAAATGCTTGTTTTTTAATTTTTTAATTTTAATTTTATTTAATTTTTTTATTTTATTTTTTTTTTATTTTATTTTTTTATTTTTTTATTTTTTTTATTTTTTTTTTATTTTTTTTTTTTTATTTTTTTATTTTTTATTTTATTATTTTTGAATTATTTTTTTTCATATTTTTTTTTTGATTTTTGATTTTTTTGATTTTTTAAATTTTAATTATCTCTACTGGCCAACTTGGAAAACCAGCCAGATCGGACCAGTAATGGCGGAGTTATGGCTCTTGATTTAGTTAAAGATGCTATATTTTGCCTCTTTAAGACGATAGTCAGTCGCTTCATTGATGTCATGAGAGCCATATTAGCCAGTAGAGCGTCCACAGGCCCTCTTGGGCCTCTTGTTAATTCAGAGCATCCAATAGTTTCACTTTATAGTAAATTTTCAATTCAGAAACAGATACTCATCTCTAAACACTGAATACTGAAACCCAAACAACAACACCAAAAGGCTGTATTTATACTGTCATAGTACATTTAGAATATTCCAATGATAAACAAGTTATTTTTAAAACATCCTTGACAGTCATATGATACCTCATAGAAGGTAATAGCAGCTTTAGAATATTTCAATAACCTTGAATGATTCATTTGATGTATCACATAATGTAAACAAAAATTTAGAAATTACTAGAATATTACATAAACATTTGTTGTCAATCAAAACAGTCTGGCATAAAAGTCAATAGTACACAACCTAGCTATTTATATATACTATTATGTCTTATTAATAGAAACAGCTTGTCAACCAGATCAAAAAACATGCACACTTACATAACATTATATACATGAGGGTAACAGTACGTCAAATGCCAGTCAAAGTTAACACTGTATTTCGTTCCTAGTTTAGTCCGTCGATCCAGACGTGAACCGGGGAGTCTAACATCTGAGCTCCTTAAAGAACCATAGTTATGCATTCGATATTAAGAGTAGGTAGGGCATGGCTCAAAGTGTCATATGCCTTATTCCCGTTTATAGGGCAGCTATAAATAAATTAAAATAATGTGTCGATTAGCCATTAAGCAACAGTTGAATCCTCCAAGATAGCATTCACGGCTTAAATAGAACAAAACATAAAACATAATATCAATAATTGTAACATGTATATTTATAATGGACCTTAAAGCTGTACAGTCCCTATTTTAACTGGTAATAACTCATGAATATGAATGAGTCACGTGTGAAGTAGTTTCAAATCGACGAACACCCCAAAAGTCGGTATATAAGCAGAAATCGATACGTACAATTTCACATTTTTATTTAGCCTCCGTACAGGTAACATCGATAAATATACGGCTCCAGAGTAAATGTGATAAAATAGTTGCCAGGAACGGGATTTGAACCACAGCCTTGCACTTGTAAGTTTTGAAAGATGTACGCTGAACCTCTAGACCACTGCTATTTATTGGTATTTTGTAGCATTTTAAACACTAAATAGGCATTACGTAATAACAAAAGCGCTCACACAAACTCATCAAGCGCTAAATAACAAGTCGAGAAATGGTTGATTTGAGGCGAAGTATTAGTTTCATATTGATAAGATACAGTATTACACCAGGCAATGTTAATTTACACGTGCGACAATATGGACTGCATATTCATTGATCCATCATTAGTTGCGTTCAAATATGTTAAGTTATTTTGCCTCATAATAAATGGTAGTTAGTATACTATTTCCTTAAGTAACGTTGTAGTTCAGTGGATAGAGCACAGGACTTGAAATCAGAAGGTCGTGTGTTCGAGCCCCGAAAGAAGCTGACTTTTTTTTTGTAAAAATTACTGTTACCTGTGTATAGGTACGATGTGCACTGGTCGATGTATATACAGTAAATGATTTCCTTCGCTATATTTGCTCGCTTAAATACCCGATTTCGACATGAGCTGGTGAACATGAAGTTACAAATAAAGACACGCCTACAAAGAAGAAATCGATTGATATAGGGACTCTGTAGCTTTAACTACGCCTTGCACAACAGGTTAGAGAAACTCCACTCTGCGGCGAATCAAAATTCGCTGTGTTGTACTGTCTTGACCTTTCTCGCCCCGTTGAAAATGACAAGCGTTTACCTGGACATGATCAATTTAAAGCCTATCAAGACCCTGATCAAACGTGGCCTTTTGAGAGCCTGCTTGATCAGTTCCGATTGCCCCGAGATTGCCAGCGTGTAACTGTTGGCCAATGAAAACTGAACGTCACCAGATTGATCTGTCAAAATTTGTTCTGCCCTCATTGGTTCTGCTCGGCACCGTGTTATTGTTTTAGATTTATATAACTTCATTTCGTGTCGCGAAGTGAAATGGAACATGACATGGGGTTGGGGGTGTAGATGCCAATTTAGGAACTTTCTTTCTAAGTGACATAAAATATTCCGGGAATGTTTGAAATTTTTATCGTTCTTGAGTTCTTGACTTTGAAGTTGGCGTAATAAGTTTGAAATGTTATTTGACTTGGCACAACATTGAAGTTTGTTTCTATTTACAGCCAGGTCGAGATGTTTGTGCAATCTTTATCTTTAATATTTCGTTCCTGTGATGAATTATGCCATGGTCTGTTGTCTCAGCAAAATCTGAAAATGTAGCCCCACAATAAACACTGCCGAATTCATCCATAATTTTCTGAAATAATACAGTAAATAAAGGTTATCGTCAGTTGTCAACGATGTATACTGACTCTTTTACTCTTAAAGTTACAAATGATGATCTTATAAAATCTGTCTTCTAATTTGCAATTTTATTTTAGTAATAACAGGGTTGCATGTGCCAAGCATGGTGGGCGCATGATGTAGCCCAGAAATTTTATCAATAATTTAGCCCAGAAATTATATCAAACATAAATTTCATGCATAGGGTTCTGAACTAAAACGAGAATAATCAATTATCAGCTAGGCATACAGTTATTTTGTAGTGGGACCACAGCTATGCATACAGTAAATTTGCAGTTAGTCATACACCAGCAGACTGCACAGAAGCAGTACTTCGAGCATTTGTTTGGCTAAATATGAATAATGTTCAAGGGAACACTATATTGTTTACAATCTGCATTCATTCCTTCACTTATTTATCTTACAAGTTCTCATACAAACCGATCATTCACAGAACATTGAATGTTTTCGTAAGTAACCTATCCGTGTTTTCTCACTGAGGGCGAGGATTGTTTGTTTATTTTAGGGTTGTTTTAATTCTGTACGCGGATAATCATATATGATGTAACAGTGATAATGGTATTTTACCGGCAATGTGAAATATCGTTGTTTTACAGCATGAAAGAACGGAATAAAGGTAAACTCACCGAATACAATGTCACTAGTGTGACCCAGAATCGTACAAAATGGCAGCTCTCTCGATAAAAGCATCCCAGTTTCCGGAAATGATACACCGGAGTTTACATACTTTGATCTTGGTAGTTGGTTATACTCTGTTTCAATAAAAAAGAGGCTGACCAATAGCCCTTAACACGGAAATACATCTTTCTACATTAACCGTTAACTAAATCCAGAGTATGCAGACTACTATAAGCAATTGTCACACTACATCCAATTAAAATATACACTGGTATGGTGTTATTTAAAGTATCGACTGGCCTTAAGTTACCATTTCTATATTCATCATCACCGTTCTATAAGGAAGAAGTGTAATGATTCCTTTACACACTGCCACGCCTCGGTCAAAATTGTGTAGGCTCAGCATATATTTAGCATACTCTATATTTCTGCAACTTCATGTTTAGTGAACGAATCATCTACCATGAGTTAGTATGCTTCACCGTTTTGTTGTGCGATGACCTTAAAACCTAGTGGAATTCTATGATTGCAACTTCTGAAAACAATCTGCAAAGGAAGGTAGCTGCATGGAATTTCGTCCCTCAGGGTTTTCTCTTTGGCTGCAACTGCTCTGGTTGTTCAGTACAATTCTGACGTGTTTCTAATTATTTACTTTTATATTAATTTACAGCAATTTTTAAGTGTATCCATTGCTTATTTCTTTGGCTGTTGAATTGATTATTTGAGAATGTATGTGATGTACTTTTAGTTAAACTGCCTTGTCAATTTGGGTGATGAGGATATAATACTAGCGAGGTTGTGTACACGTTATAAGATAATGAGTAGGTAGTATTTCCTACTGACCGTTTCAAGTCAGTAAAGCAGTCTTTATGATGTCTATTGTCCTGGTCACTGACTGTTTATTTAGCTCATTTGATTTAGTTTGTGGCATAGCGCGGAACTACATTGCGTGGGGTGCTGTGGTTTCTATAGGACCATTTTTTCTACCTTTTCTATTTTCCTTTTGCATAATTTTCTCTCGATATTAATAAGCGCTGTTTAAATACATTTAACATAATTTAAAACATGATCTTTATTATCACCTCTTTTAATGCAGATAGTTTTTATTTTGAAATCACCAATACTTGAATATAGCATACGCTAAAGTATATATCAGAATTTACACATAGGTGTAAATACGAATAAATACGAAGTCTACTGCAATATCCATTTAGTTAAAGCCAACTCATTAGCTGAACAATACATAACTCTTTTTTAAGACAAAGAGGTTGTGAACAATATACTAGTAATTGCTTTTATTTTTCTGATATTAGTAGTTATTTACAGTAGTTTTCTTTTTCATTGTAGGACTAATTAACACAATTAGCCTTTTAATGCCAAGTGAATCGGCATTTGAACAGTTAGAACATTCTTTCTAATTTGACATTGCAAATAAGACGATCAACACAGCAGTAGACTACCATTTACATATGGCAATGGCAGAATGTACTGCAGTTGATGAACGTTTAAGTTATAACCAGTCAAATGAGCTAGGACGAGGAGCAAAATCAACAGTGTACAGCGGCATACTTGGGGAAAGACCCGTTGCAGTGAAACGTATACAATGTAAAGATAAAACAGATGCAGAAAGAACTCGACTTGATATCAGTAAGCTATACAGAGAGGGTGATATTATGAATAAAATTGAACAATTGAGGCACGAAAACATAGTAGGTTTTTATTACTCTGTACCGTCAGACAAGTATCTATATCTTGCATTGGAACTTTGTCAAGGTACATTGAAAGAATATACTGAGAATGACAAGTTGCAAGAGAACTTCCCGCCTTTAAAAGTAAATATCTCTATGGCAAACGGACTGGAGTACTTGCATTCACAAAATGTGGTTCACCGTGATCTTAAACCCGAAAATGTATTTTTTGTTTCAAATGGTTTACTCATACGAAGGGTTGTTCTTGGCGATTTTGGTACATCAAAATGTACTATTGATGACATGTTTTCCTTTACTGGAGCGGCTGGATCAATGGGGTATATCCCACGCGAATTATGTGAAGCAATGGTCAAGCTGGAAAAAAATGAGAAAGTTACAAGCAAACTGAGTATCAAATCGGACATTTTTGCCCTTGGATGTCTCTTTTACTACACATACACATCCGGGAAACATCCTTTTGGCACGACATTCGAAAGACAAGGTAACATTATGAAAGGATCCTTACCATCACTAGAACAATTAGAGGACTACCTACACCCAAAGAAAGAACTAATTGAGAAAATGCTGAGTCACAATGCGGAAAAAAGACCAGTTGCTTCGGAAATAGTAACACACCCAGCATTGTGGACATCAGAAAAAATAATTGTCTTCTTTAAGTATTCCAGTACTACCGTCCAACATATGTATAAAGATTGTCCCGCTAGTATAGGACTGTTGGAAGCAACAGGAGTAATACCCAAGGAGAATTGGGTCGATCCACTCCCAACTGAATTGAAGAAGTGCATTAAGGCTCGTCGTAAGTTATACTCTGGTTCCAGTGTTGTAGGTCTACTACGTGCTATCAGAAATGTGGAGACACACCTGCAGGAATATTCCGAAGATGTACAGAAAGAACTAGGAACCTTTCCAGGCGGGCATGCTGAGTTCTGGATGAGATTGTGTCCAAAACTTTTGATGCATGTTCACAAGTTCCTGACAGGTATGTTGTATCTTATTCTATATAGGATGATCATGTGTGCAGATGAACATACCTGTCCCTTATTGTCTGAAAAGAAATAGAAAGAACTTGTAATTTAGTATATTTTACATGCCACGCACAAAGTCAATTATACACAATAAATATATGAACATTTATTTGTGCATCAGGTGCCATGTTTTCGAATCATACATTTAATTATAATTTAAATGGACTGAGGCAATATGACATAATTTGATAGGGAAAACACATTTTGTTATAATAGAGTATTATATTTATGCTGGCTCTGCTTAGTCAAAACAACATACAAGTTGTGGTACCTACGCATACTAACATTGTCCACAAAAATATTACAATGTCATTGATGTTTATGTTTACATGAACTTCCCAGAATAAACAATGCGCTCACCAAGGGGCCGCCATGTTTGAATATAGAGATTTGTAGGGACAACTGTGCAATACGATTCATCAATCATTGTAAATATTTCGGATTAAATTCACATTTTCCTACAACTGTGCATCTTATCTAATTGTTATGGTATACGTCTAGTTGTATTTATATGCACTTATGCTAAAAACAATGTGTTTTATTATTTTGCATTATTAACGTGTTTTTTTCTTAAATTTCAGGAAATGTCAAGTCTATGCCAACAGAATATCAAGTGGCTTCTCCGACATCAGGTATAGTTTATTCATTGAAATAATTTAATCACGATATGCGATGTATTACGTTAAATTAAATAATAATAATAATGAAACTAACTTTAAAAGAAGAAATGTTAGTTACTTATCGGACATGTAAAAATACATGTAATTCGATAGACAACTATCAAGAACAAAACAAAATACAGTGTTTTTTTTTCTGTATTTTGGTAACATAACACATATCGTCACAATCGGGAATTTTACCGCGATTTACCATAAAATTCGGGGAAAAACATTTTATAATTGTATATTTAATACCTGTACACCAAGATCTAAGAGGCATTAAAACACCTTTCGTACTCAATAATTGGCACACTTTGGAAAAAAAAGAAACAAAAAGAAAAAAGAAAACATATTTTATCAATTCGGATTTTTTTTCTCAAAAAATGGGGAAAATATATGTTTAGGCATTGGGAATTTGACCGAATAACGGCTAAAAAAACGGAATAAAACCTTACTGAAATATGGTCCTATAGAAAACGCAAACCAACCTCAGTGGCACCGTAGGTCACACATAATCAAATGAGCAAATTAGTCCTATTGAAAGACATATATGGATATGCAAATATATACCTTTTAGTTGTGTTACGTTTCTTTATACGTTTGCTATACACCCACCATGAGGCAATTTACGTAAAATATGAGAACGGAATGTTTATGTGTGTTTTTAGTTTCTCATATCTTTGCAGAATCAGCAGTTCAACGAAATGAGGTTAAACACACAGCGAGTGTACAGCCGCAGGAAGAAACAGAAGAAATGGACGATAAGGATAAGGGTATATAATAACACTCGCATGATCACCATCTTACACATTTGGAGATATGCTATACAACTCAGTTTCATATACTTATGTAACCTTTGGGTGTAAAGCAATTATTTTCAAAAAACATGAATGGGTTATAACAACCTCTATAACATGTATTATTCAAGTCAGCCACAGACACGTAATGATACAAACAACAATTGCAAGGCTACATAAGAGGCAATGTTATGTGACATCACAAACATAAAAGGGTTGACTATAGGGGTATTGTCTTGGAAAGGTAAGTGACAAAAAGGCCCCTGAGAGTTTAAACCAGATTCTAGGGTGCACGAAACATCACACTATAGACAACCTTTGGATATTTCATAGTGACATAGTTTTGCATCACGTTAATCTATTTGTTTTAAACATATTTATTTTACATCGATTGCGAAACAAGTTCTTACAACTTAGATTAATCACTCTCGAGTATTACACTTATATATTAAGAGTAACAACAACAACAACAAACAGTCTCTCCACACTATCCTTTTATAAACCCAAAAGAAGTAATAGATATGTGATAACAATGACAATTAGGTTTGATACAGCCCTAACGGTTGCCATATGCTCTTTGAACGGGGAGATTACAACAGTTGTTAACATAGTTCCTGAATACCAGTTCATGAAAAAAGGGATTCAATCCAACCTTAATTATACGGAAATGCTATGTGTTGAATTCTTTTGGAATCAATGTCAGTTAAATGTCGAATACAAGTTTGCAACCATTTAAACGCAATGTAAATCTGACATTTAAGGGAGATTTAAATTTACTGATACATTATAATACTGGTAATGTAAGTGTAGTTTAATAGTGTTTTAAGTTGTAATTAAATACCTCATTTCATGCAGTGTGCATGTAATCTCCTATCTATGTTCGTTGCTCCATCTGTATTTGTATTCTACACTCCCTTATCTTTGGTATGCAGGGGAGATAACACAAGTATTACACAAATTATAGGTTAACAACATTTATCTGTTCTAGAAGCATGCATTTAATTTTGGAATAGTATTTCATGTTTATCATAAAGAGTAGATAATTGTAAAGAAATATGAAAAATATAAATTAAAAAAAAAATGAGGGTGTGAAAAAAATAAATAAAGTGAATAGGTGTATACTAATGGAGTAAGTGAAGATTCTATAAATAAAGTTGGAATCTTATTTTGTATATATTTTGTTTTTAAACAATTAATTTAGATTTCATCCAGTCAGCTTAAAGTCAGGTCCACCACATTTGATAAAGTTTTGCTTCACACTTACACTTTTGTCATCGCAATAAAACGTGCTAGTGTAAAAAAATAAATCCCCGCCAGGCTATATCATGTATATATGAATATCAATACAAGTAATAAAAATCATCGAAGCTGAATTTGGTCTTCTTCAAAGAGGACAATTTGTGTAAAGGTTGATATTTGTATGAAGGAAGTTGTATTACTCTCAACAGTTCAGTATTACACTTATATATACAATATTAGCCGTAGTCCTGTTTATTTTGTAAATAATTTAAAGGGAATGCTTTATAACTGTATTTGGAATTAATTATTTATCTCATTCTGAAAATTTTGACGTTAATATATGAGACATAGGAACGGTCATTACACAAGCAATTAAACAAAGGGTAATGTCTTGGGTGTGCTTGCCCTTACACAAACCGTCTAACTAGAGAACGGTGTATATGTAAGTTTAGTTTCTTATTATTCTTTTTGCAGCACCAGCAGTTGAACAGTATGCAGCAAAACAAAAGGAGATTGAATCTAGTGTGCAACAACAAGCAGAAACAGAAGGACTGAACGATAAAGGCGATGAAGGTATACTATATAACACTTACATAATCACGCATTGCTTTTTTTCTCCAAATGTCCCTTACACTTTTACTCTTTTCATGAGTGGTACCAGATAATATCTTTCGAAAATATGTTTTTTGCATCCAGATATAATAATTTGATTAGTAATTCATATGATTCCAAATATCCAAAAAAAATACATAATGTGATACCAGTTAATAATGCTATTTTATATATAAATTCCATTTAATATATAATTATCAAAAAAACACGAAAACAACAACAAAAGAACACAAAAAAAATCAAAAAAATCAAAAAATTGGGACCTAACTTGGTACGAATGCAGGAGAAGGCTTCCGTAAAGGTGGGTGGTGGGGATTTTCTTTCGCATTTAATTACCTATGTATTTTCTTGCGTTTTTTAGGGGTTGGTTAACTCCTGTAAGTTGAGACAGTGATGGTGAAAATGACAGCCTTTCATTTTCACAAGAGACATTTGATCGTAATCTTAAACTGTGATGTTATTTACAAACTTCTTAAGATTCTAGGTCATGATCACTTTCATACTATCTTTGTTAAACTTGTTAAAAGGTTGCTTGGTGGTGGACCCTTTTACAGTTCGCCACTACGCTTTCCTCTTTAATTGTACGATGACCGTACAGGCTGTGGACCCTATGATGACGCCTACCTAAACAACAACGGAGACAATGCACACCCTTGTCTTAATCCTGATTTCACATCAGACCAATGTGTTTATTGATTATTTACACTAACACTTGATGAGACAGATATATACAGGGATTTTATAGCTATAAACATTTTACCAGATATGCCAATGTCACTTAATCGCTGCCAAAGTTTATCTCTTGAAATAAAATCATATGCTTTACGAAAATCAATAAATGCACAGAAATTAGACAATCATTTTTCTTTTTCTTTCTTGTTTCAATTATATTTGTTGTGGATGAAACATGATCAATGGTGCTGCGTTTCTTTCTAAATCCATTTTGTTCATCGACAAGTTTTTCATGCCGTTCTGACCATACAGTAAGGCGATATTTATAATAGAACTATACAACTTTTCCTATTGAAAGACATATATGGATATGCAAATATATACCTTTTAGTTGTGTTACGTTTCTTTATACGTTTGCTATACACCCACCATGAGGCAATTTACGTAAAATATGAGAACGGAATGTTTATGTGTGTTTTTAGTTTCTCATATCTTTGCAGAATCAGCAGTTCAACGAAATGAGGTTAAACACACAGCGAGTGTACAGCCGCAGGAAGAAACAGAAGAAATGGACGATAAGGATAAGGGTATATAATAACACTCGCATGATCACCATCTTACACATTTGGAGATATGCTATAAAACTCAGTTTCATATACTTATGTACACTTTGGGTGTAAAGCAATTATTTTCAAAAAACATGAATTGGTTATAACAACTTCTATAACATGTATTATTCAAGTCAGCCACAGACACGTAATGATACAAACAACAATTGCAAGGCTACATAAGAGGCAATGTTATGTGACATCACAAACATAAAAGGGTTGACTATAGGGGTACTGTCTTGGAAAGGTTAGTGACAAAAAGGCCCCTGAGAGTTTAGACCAGATTCAAGGGTGCACGAAACATCACACTATAGACAACCTTTGGATATTTCATAGTGACATAGTTTTGCATCACGTTAATCTATTTGTTTTAAACATATTTATTTTACATCGATTGCGAAACAAGTTCTTACAACTTAGATTAATCACTCTCGAGTATTACACTTATATATTAAGAGTAACAACAACAACAACAAACAGTCTCTCCACACTATCCTTTTATAAACCCAAAAGAAGTAATAGATATGTGATACCAATGACAATTAGGTTTGATACAGCCCTAACGGTTGCCATATGCTCTTTGAACGGGGAGATTACAACAGTTGTTAACATAGTTCCTGAATACCAGTTCATGAAAAAAGGGATTCAATCCAACCTTAATTATACGGAAATGCTATGTGTTGAATTATTTTGGAATCAATGTCAGTTAAATGTCGAATACAAGTTTGCAACCATTTAAACGCAATGTAAATCTGACATTTAAGGGAGATTTAAATTTACTGATACATTATAATACTGGTAATGTAAGTGTAGTTTAATAGTGTTTTAAGTTGTAATTAAATACCTCATTTCATGCAGTGTGCATGTAATCTCCTATCTATGTTGGTTGCTCCATCTGTATTTGTATTCTACACTCCCTTATCTTTGGTATGCAGGGGAGATAACACAAGTATTACACAAATTATAGGTTAACAACATTTATCTGTTCTAGAAGCGTGCATTTAATTTTGGAATAGTATTTCATGTTTATCATAAAGAGTAGATAATTGTAAAGAAATATGAAAAATATAAATTTAAAAAAAATGAGGTTGTGAAAAAAAATAATAAAGTGAATAGGTGTATACTAATGGAGTAAGTAAAGATTCTATAAATAAAGTTGGAATCTTATTTTGTATATATATTTTTTTTAAACAATTAATGTAGATTTCATCCAGTCAGCTTAAAGTCAGGTCCACCACATTTGATAAAGTTTTGCTTCACACTTACCCTTTTGTCATCGCAATAAAACGTGCTAGTGTAAAAAAATAAATCCCCGCCAGGCTATATCATGTATATATGAATATCAATACAAGTAATAAAAATCCTCGAAGCTTAATTTGGTCTTCTTCAAAGAGGACAATTTGTGTAAAGGTTGATATTTGTATGAAGGAAGTTGTATTACTCTCAACAGTTCAGTATTACACTTATATATACAATATTAGCCGTAGTCCTGTTTATTTTGTAAATAATTTAAAGGGAATGCTTTATAACTGTATTTGGAATTAATTATTTATCTCAGTCTGAAGAATTTGACGTTAATATATGAGACATAGGAACGGTCATTATACAAGCAATTAAACAAAGGGTAATGTCTTGGGTGTGCTTGCCCTTACACAAACCGTCTAACTAGAGAACGGTGTATATGTAAGTTTAGTTTCTTATTATTCTTTTGTAGCACCAGCAGTTGAACAGTATGCAGCAAAACAAAAGGAGATTGAATCTAGTGTGCAACAACAAGCAGAAACAGAAGGACTGAACGATAAAGGCGATGAAGGTATACTATATAACACTTACATAATCACGCATTGCCTTTTTTCTTTAAATGTCCCTTACACTTTTACTCTTTTCATGAGTGGTACCAGATAATATCTTTCGAAAATATGTTTTTTGCATCCAGATATAATAATTTGATTAGTAATTCATATGATTCCAAATATCCAAAAAATTTACATAATGTGATACCAGTTTATAATGCTATTTTATATATAAATTCCATTTAATATATAATTTTCAAAAAAACACGAAAACAACAACAAAAGAACACAAAAAAAATCAAGAAATTGGGACCTAACTTGGTACGAATGCAGGAGAAGGCTTCCGTAAAGGTGGGTGGTGGGGATTTTCTTTCGCATTTAATTACCTATGTATTTTCTTGCGTTTTTTGGGGGTTGGTTAACTCCTGTAAGTTGAGACAGTGATGGTGAAAATGACAGCCGTTCATTTTCACAAGAGACATTTGATCGTTATCTTAAACTGTGATGTGATTTACAAACTTCTTAAGATTCTTGGTCATGATCACTTTCATACTATCTTTGTTAAACTTGTTAAAAGTTTGCTTGGTGGTGGACTCTTTTACAGTTCGCCACTACGCTTTCCTCTTTAATTGTACGATGACCGGACAGGCTGTGGACCCTATGATGACGCCTACCTAAACAACAACGGAGACAATGCACACCCTTGTCTTAATCCTGATTTCACATCAGACCAATGTGTTTATTGATTATTTACACTAACACTTGATGAGACAGATATATACAGGGATTTTATAGCTATAAACATTTTACCAGATATGCCAATGTCACTTAATCGCTGCCAAAGTTTATCTCTTGAAATAAAATCATATGCTTTACGAAAATCAATAAATGCACGGAAAGTAGACAATCATTTTCTTTTTCTTTCTTGTTTCAATTATATTTGTTGTGGATGAAACATGATCAATGGTGCTGCGTTTCTTTCTAAATCCATTTTGTTCATCGACAAGTTTTTCATGCCGTTCTGACCATACAGTAAGGCGATTATTTATAATAGAACTATACAACTTTTCCTATTGAAAGACATATATGGATATGCAAATATATACCTTTTAGTTGTGTTACGTTTCTTTATACGTTTGCTATACACCCACCATGAGGCAATTTACGTAAAATATGAGAACGGAATGTTTATGTGTGTTTTTAGTTTCTCATATCTTTGCAGAATCAGCAGTTCAACGAAATGAGGTTAAACACACAGCGAGTGTACAGCCGCAGGAAGAAACAGAAGAAATGGACGATAAGGATAAGGGTATATAATAACACTCGCATGATCACCATCTTACACATTTGGAGATATGCTATACAACTCAGTTTCATATAGTTATGTAACCTTTGGGTGTAAAGCAATTATTTTCAAAAAACATGAATAGGTTATAACAACTTCTATAACATGTATTATTCAAGTCAGCCACAGACACGTAATGATACAAACAACAATTGCAAGGCTACATAAGAGGCAAGGTTATGTGACATCACAAACATAAAAGGGTTGACTATAGGGGTACTGTCTTGGAAAGGTTAGTGACAAAAAGGCCCCTGAGAGTTTAAACCAGATTCTAGGGTACACGAAACATCACACTATAGACAACCTTTGGATATTTCATAGTGACATAGTTTTGCATCACGTTAATCTATTTGTTTTAAACATATTTATTTTACATCGATTGCGAAACAAGTTCTTACAACTTAGATTAATCACTCTCGAGTATTACACTTATATATTAAGAGTAACAACAACAACAACAAACAGTCTCTCCACACTATCCTTTTATAAACCCAAAAGAAGTAATAGATATGTGATACCAATGACAATTAGGTTTGATACAGCCCTAACGGTTGCCATATGCTCTTTGAACGGGGAGATTACAACAGTTGTTAACATAGTTCCTGAATACCAGTTCATGAAAAAAGGGATTCAATCCAACCTTAATTATACGGAAATGCTATGTGTTGAATTATTTTGGAATCAATGTCAGTTAAATGTCGAATACAAGTTTGCAACCATTTAAACGCAATGTAAATCTGACATTTAAGGGAGATTTAAATTTACTGATACATTATAATACTGGTAATGTAAGTGTAGTTTAATAGTGTTTTAAGTTGTAATTAAATACCTCATTTCATGCAGTGTGCATGTAATCTCCTATCTATGTTGGTTGCTCCATCTGTATTTGTATTCTACACTCCCTTATCTTTGGTATGCAGGGGAGATAACACAAGTATTACACAAATTATAGGTTAACAACATTTATCTGTTCTAGAAGCATGCATTTAATTTTGGAATAATATTTCATGTTTATCATAAAGAGTAGATAATTGTAAAGAAATATGAAAAATATAAATTAAAAAAAAATGAGGTTGTGAAAAAAAATAATAAAGTGAATAGGTAGGTGTATACTAATGGAGTAAGTAAAGATTCTATAAATAAAGTTGGAATCTTATTTTGTATATATATTTTTTTTAAACAATTAATGTAGATTTCATCCAGTCAGCTTAAAGTCAGGTCCACCACATTTGATAAAGTTTTGCTTCACACTTACCCTTTTGTCATCGCAATAAAACGTGCTAGTGTAAAAAAATAAATCCCCGCCAGGCTATATCATGTATATATGAATATCAATACAAGTAATAAAAATCCTCGAAGCTTAATTTGGTCTTCTTCAAAGAGGACAATTTGTGTAAAGGTTGATATTTGTATGAAGGAAGTTGTATTACTCTCAACAGTTCAGTATTACACTTATATATACAATATTAGCCGTAGTCCTGTTTATTTTGTAAATAATTTAAAGGGAATGCTTTATAACTGTATTTGGAATTAATTATTTATCTCAGTCTGAAGAATTTGACGTTAATATATGAGACATAGGAACGGTCATTATACAAGCAATTAAACAAAGGGTAATGTCTTGGGTGTGCTTGCCCTTACACAAACCGTCTAACTAGAGAACGGTGTATATGTAAGTTTAGTTTCTTATTATTCTTTTTGCAGCACCAGCAGTTGAACAGTATGCAGCAAAACAAAAGGAGATTGAATCTAGTGTGCAACAACAAGCAGAAACAGAAGGACTGAACGATAAAGGCGATGAAGGTATACTATATAACACTTACATAATCACGCATTGCTTTTTTTCTCCAAATGTCCCTTACACTTTTACTCTTTTCATGAGTGGTACCAGATAATATCTTTCGAAAATATGTTTTTTGCATCCAGATATAATAATTTGATTAGTAATCATATGATTCCAAATATCCAAAAAGTTTACATAATGTGTTACCTGTTAATAATGCTATTTTATATATAAATTCCATTTAATACATAATTTTCAAAAAACACGAAAACAACAACAAAAGAACACAACAAAAATCAAAAAAATCAAGAAATTGGGACCTAACTTGGTACGAATGCAGGAGAAGGCTTCCGTAAAGGTGGGTGGTGGGGATTTTCTTTCGCATTTAATTACCTATGTATTTTCTTGCGTTTTTTGGGGGTTGGTTAACTCCTGTAAGTTGAGACAGTGATGGTGAAAATGACAGCCTTTCATTTTCACAAGAGACATTTGATCGTAATCTTAAACTCTGATGTGATTTACAAACTTCGTAAGATTCTTGGTCATGATCACTTTCATACTATCTTTGTTAAACTTCTTAAAAGGTTGCTTGGTGGTGGACCCTTTTACAGTTCGCCACTACGCTTTCCTCTTTAATTGTACGATGACCGGACAGGCTGTGGACCCTATGATGACGCCTACCTAAACAACAACGGAGACAATGCACACCCTTGTCTTAATCCTGATTTCACATCAGACCAATGTGTTTATTGATTATTTACACTAACACTTGATGAGACAGATATATACAGGGATTTTATAGCTATAAACATTTTACCAGATATGCCAATGTCACTTAATCGCTGCCAAAGTTTATCTCTTGAAATAAAATCATATGCTTTACGAAAATCAATAAATGCACAGAAAGTAGACAATCATTTTCTTTTTCTTTCTTGTTTCAATTATATTTGTTGTGGATGAAACATGATCAATGGTGCTGCGTTTCTTTCTAAATCCATTTTGTTCATCGACAAGTTTTTCATGCCGTTCTGACCATACAGTAAGGCGATTATTTATAATAGAACTATACAACTTTTCCTATTGAAAGACATATATGGATATGCAAATATATACCTTTTAGTTGTGTTACGTTTCTTTATACGTTTGCTATACACCCACCATGAGGCAATTTACGTAAAATATGAGAACGGAATGTTTATGTGTGTTTTTAGTTTCTCATATCTTTGCAGAATCAGCAGTTCAACGAAATGAGGTTAAACACACAGCGAGTGTACAGCCGCAGGAAGAAACAGAAGAAATGGACGATAAGGATAAGGGTATATAATAACACTCGCATGATCACCATCTTACACATTTGGAGATATGCTATACAACTCAGTTTCATATAGTTATGTAACCTTTGGGTGTAAAGCAATTATTTTCAAAAAACATGAATAGGTTATAACAACTTCTATAACATGTATTATTCAAGTCAGCCACAGACACGTAATGATACAAACAACAATTGCAAGGCTACATAAGAGGCAAGGTTATGTGACATCACAAACATAAAAGGGTTGACTATAGGGGTACTGTCTTGGAAAGGTTAGTGACAAAAAGGCCCCTGAGAGTTTAAACCAGATTCTAGGGTGCACGAAACATCACACTATAGACAACCTTTGGATATTTCATAGTGACATAGTTTTGCATCACGTTAATCTATTTGTTTTAAACATATTTATTTTACATCGATTGCGAAACAAGTTCTTACAACTTAGATTAATCACTCTCGAGTATTACACTTATATATTAAGAGTAACAACAACAACAACAAACAGTCTCTCCACACTATCCTTTTATAAACCCAAAAGAAGTAATAGATATGTGATACCAATGACAATTAGGTTTGATACAGCCCTAACGGTTGCCATATGCTCTTTGAACGGGGAGATTACAACAGTTGTTAACATAGTTCCTGAATACCAGTTCATGAAAAAAGGGATTCAATCCAACCTTAATTATACGGAAATGCTATGTGTTGAATTATTTTGGAATCAATGTCAGTTAAATGTCGAATACAAGTTTGCAACCATTTAAACGCAATGTAAATCTGACATTTAAGGGAGATTTAAATTTACTGATACATTATAATACTGGTAATGTAAGTGTAGTTTAATAGTGTTTTAAGTTGTAATTAAATACCTCATTTCATGCAGTGTGCATGTAATCTCCTATCTATGTTGGTTGCTCCATCTGTATTTGTATTCTACACTCCCTTATCTTTGGTATGCAGGGGAGATAACACAAGTATTACACAAATTATAGGTTAACAACATTTATCTGTTCTAGAAGCATGCATTTAATTTTGGAATAATATTTCATGTTTATCATAAAGAGTAGATAATTGTAAAGAAATATGAAAAATATAAATTAAAAAAAAATGAGGTTGTGAAAAAAAATAATAAAGTGAATAGGTGTATACTAATGGAGTAAGTAAAGATTCTATAAATAAAGTTGGAATCTTATTTTGTATATATATTTTTTTTAAACAATTAATGTAGATTTCATCCAGTCAGCTTAAAGTCAGGTCCACCACATTTGATAAAGTTTTGCTTCACACTTACCCTTTTGTCATCGCAATAAAACTTGCTAGTGTAAAAACATAAATCCCCGCCAGGCTATATCATGTATATATGAATATCAATACAAGTAATAAAAATCCTCGAAGCTTAATTTGGTCTTCTTCAAAGAGGACAATTTGTGTAAAGGTTGATATTTGTATGAAGGAAGTTGTATTACTCTCAACAGTTCAGTATTACACTTATATATACAATATTAGCCGTAGTCCTGTTTATTTTGTAAATAATTTAAAGGGAATGCTTTATAACTGTATTTGGAATTAATTATTTATCTCAGTCTGAAGAATTTGACGTTAATATATGAGACATAGGAACGGTCATTATACAAGCAATTAAACAAAGGGTAATGTCTTGGGTGTGCTTGCCCTTACACAAACCGTCTAACTAGAGAACGGTGTATATGTAAGTTTAGTTTCTTATTATTCTTTTTGCAGCACCAGCAGTTGAACAGTATGCAGCAAAACAAAAGGAGATTGAATCTAGTGTGCAACAACAAGCAGAAACAGAAGGACTGAACGATAAAGGCGATGAAGGTATACTATATAACACTTACATAATCACGCATTGCTTTTTTTCTCCAAATGTCCCTTACACTTTTACTCTTTTCATGAGTGGTACCAGATAATATCTTTCGAAAATATGTTTTTTGCATCCAGATATAATAATTTGATTAGTAATTCATATGATTCCAAATATCCAAAAAATTTACATAATGTGTTACCAGTTAATAATGCTATTTTATATATAAATTCCATTTAATACATAATTTTCAAAAAAACACGAAAACAACAACAAAAGAACACAAAAAAAATCAAAAAAATCAAGAAATTGGGACCTAACTTGGTACGAATGCAGGAGAAGGCTTCCGTAAAGGTGGGTGGTGGGATTTTCTTTCGCATTTAATTACCTATGTATTTTCTTGCGTTTTTTTGGGGTTTCTTAACTCCTGTAAGTTGAGACAGTGATGGTGAAAATGACAGCCTTACATTTTCACAAGAGACATTTGATCGTAATCTTAAACTGTGATGTGATTTACAAACTTCCTAAGATTCTTGGTCATGATCACTTTCATACTATCTTTGTTAAACTTGTTAAAATGTTGCTTGGTGGTGGACCCTTTTACTACGCTTTCCTCTTTAAATGTACGATGACCGGACAGGCTGTGGACCCTATGATGACGCCTACCTAAACAACAACGGAGACAATGCACACCCTTGTCTTAATCCTGATTTCACATCAGACCAATGTGTTTATTGATTATTTACACTAACACTTGATGAGACAGATATATACAGGGATTTTATAGCTATAAACATTTTACCAGATATGCCAATGTCACTTAATCGCTGCCAAAGTTTATCTCTTGAAATAAAATCATATGCTTTACGAAAATCAATAAATGCACAGAAAGTAGACAATCATTTTCTTTTTCTTTCTTGTTTCAATTATATTTGTTGTGGATGAAACATGATCAATGGTGCTGCGTTTCTTTCTAAATCCATTTTGTTCATCGACAAGTTTTTCATGCCGTTCTGACCATACAGTAAGGCGATTATTTATAATAGAACTATACAACTTATACATTGAACAAGCTAGTGTTATGCCTCTATAAGAAAGAGAGTCCCTTGGATCAACGGTGCTCGACCTTGGAATGACCCCATAATGAAGGTATACAACCTGTATCAAAACAAATGTTAAACAGAGTATGCAAAAATAAAATTGATGTATCATTCTTTAAAACATGAACTAGTATCATATCCACCTCCAAAGCCTTGTGACGTTTGGAATTTTCAACTACTTTTTTAACTTTTATTATGCAAATATTTGCGTTTAAAACATGATCGTACTCGTTATTACTGTTTACATTATGGTTTGGCGTATGACTTTCAAGTTCAACGTCTCTGTTTAAAAGATTTGCATACTCTCGTTCCCATTTAAGCAAAACATCTTAAACATCTTTGGACACGCTGCCATCATCCAAAAGTACCTCCATTGGAATGCTACTTTTCTTAACTTGGCCAACACCTATCTTTCCTATAGTTTTCCAAAAACTAGTTTGATCACTATTCACTTCATTTAATATGTCACTTTGCAATGTGTACCAATAGAGACGCTTACATCTCTGAACTTCACGGTCAAACCGTTTTCTAAAAGAACAGTATTCATATTTAAGTATTGACTTTACGGACTTATCCTTACATCTTAACAAACGTTTTTCACTTTCACACACATTGTTCCATAAAAGTGTAAGTGTATCGTTCCACAACGGCTTTCCAACCCGCCTTCTTTTGTTATTTAAACTAAACTTAATAGACTTGTAAGGCACCTTATCGTATATATCATTCCTAACAAAATCACACCAGCCCTGATAAACTGTATCAATATCTGATTGAGCCTTCCAGGTCAGCAATAACACAACTGACTCAAGATAAGATATCATCGCTACTCAAAAAATCATTAGGAATAAAATTCAAGTCAAATATATCAAAACTGCTTTCATTGTGTTGGAAGTATGAAGCGTAGGTAGGTGTTTTCTCAGAATTCGACCTATATTTGGTAATGCTCTAGAGAACGTCAGGACTAGGGGGGTTCTCTTGGTTTCTTTTTTAGCGCTGTTGTATTGTAACAATTTATCCCGTTGTTTTGCATCTACTTTCTTTAGTTCTGTCTCAACAAACTTCCCATCTCCGTTGCAACTGTGTACTTGCCTCCGATTATTTTTATATTTTACATATCGACAGAGGAAAGATATCGCGTACATGCTTTTTTTTTCTTCTAGCTTCTCAAATGATGAAATAAATCGAATTTGATTAAAACTGTGCATTCGCAGCTATATACAACTTAATCAATACGGTATGGAGGGTGGTGGGTGGTGGGGTTGGGGTGAGGGGCGGTGTTGCAGGGATAATACCGTAATGGTGTCCTTGAGAAACGCTGTGAACATTCTACTCTAATAACTTATTAAATACAGAACAATGTTGAAATCAATATATCTCTTAAAAAGGATTTCATAATTTCACGGTTTTATATCCCGCGTGAACATTAACGTCGAAAGGTGATTGTTCATATTTTAGCGAATGCGGCGTACATTGTTACTTTTGAGGAAAAAAGTACTTTTTTCTGATTGACTTTAAATTTTGGTTTTTAATAGTAGACATGTCAATGAACACTTTCATAAAGAAAATTCATTCTCGGTGTTAAAACTTCATTTTTTCGCTATTTATTCGGATTCAGAATATTAGCACTGCAACATATATTTTCACCATCCTCATTTCCTTTCCCGACGTGCAGTTTCAAAACCTAATTTTGAGCACTCCGGCATAAACCAAAAGCATTTATAGATCAGAAATTTAATCTGGAATGCATGGATACATACATTTGAAATATATGTATTGAAATAATGGAATTATTTAATTTCTTGTGTACCCGGTCGCGTCTGTAAATGTATATGCCGTATGCCGTCTTTGAGTCCGTGGGTCATGTTAGTTAATTTTGGGAGGAAAAAGTACTTGTCTCCGATTTTATTATGTACTGAGGAAAGATTTATCTATGCGTACTTGCATTTGTTTTTATTCTCGCTTCTAAAATGAAGAAATAAATCGATTTTGATTTAAAAGCGCATTGTCGGCAATTTAAACCTTAAACAACCTAAAAAATACCTTTAACTATTAATGGAAATTACACGAAGTGTACACCAATTATGTTCGACCAATGTAGTTTGTGAATAATATTACTTTAACAACGATCTGTGAGTGTGTGTTGTCATAATCACAGATTATAGATAAGAGGTGTATAAATCTGACCAGTGACAATTTTCCCGATTATGTCATTTTGTTATCGATTTTATCACGTGACCTTGTTTGATAGATATTCCTACGCCATAGGGCTGGCGTTCCTACTGTATTTTAACTTGTAATAACTCATGAATATGAATGTGTCACGAGTGAAGTAGTTTCAAATCGACGAACACTCCAAAAGTCAGTATATAAGGCAGAAATCGATGCGTAACCATTCAAAAACTGTTAAAATGAATAACTTCGTTAACATAATTTCCTTTAATGCGGGGGTGGGGGGGACTAACACATATAAAACACACCGAATCAAAATATGTTAAGATCTTAATCCCGAATTGATATACTCTATATACAAGAAACAAAATTTAGCCAAAATAATATTAAAGCTATTCCTGAATTTAGGCATGAATTGAAACAATTATAAAAAAAAGTATATCACTTGTGTGGGGCTGGCCGTATATTTTAAAAATTACATCAATTATGAAGTTATAGATATTAATAATAATTATAATAATAAAAGCTTTATTTAAAGAAGGTAACACATTAGAGTTATATAACATACATCATATACATCATATACATCTTATTTTCAATGTGGCCTTCTGCAAAAACTCATACACGCACGCACGCACGCACGCACACATACACACAATATGCATATATACATCGACAAACACTCCATTAGTTAATTTTCTAGAAACAATATTAAAGATCATGAAATAATACAGTACAAGCGGATTCTTACTCAAAATTCAGTTATATGTTTACTTTGTTATATTGTTATCTAAACAATTAATCGTTAAATGATAATACATTACTTTTCAATAAATGTGATCTGTATCTATATTTAAATGAATGTAACGACGATGATGAACGAATCTGTACAGGCACACTATTCAATACTTGTGCACTTACAAATGTAAAGGATTTTTTTCATATAAGTTGTACGTGGCTTGGGAGTTACTAAATCGCTGTTTGTAATAGATCCATCACGTTGTTGTATTTTAATTCCGTTAGCTAAGCCAATTTAAGGGAAACAACTCATTTGAGGAACTACTTTCAAGGGAAGTCACACGTCCCACTACGATAAGTGATCGAGATGTTGCGATTGAGCACGCACCTGTTGGTCTCGATTTACCGGCTCGAGTATTATGTACTTTAATTGGGTCTTTTAGCCATATTTGAGGAAGAATTTTGCCTGGCAATTTAAATATATTTACCGCCGCTTTCGGTGCCTATTTATGAACTCACTAGTTATATTATTTTGCAATAAACTGTTTTTCAACGCGCGAAGATTCGTTTCTTTGTTACATGTACTAGTCTCATTTATTTGACGTCTTTGGTAGTCCACAAAATACACGTCTACGAACGGCAAGAGGATTTTTGATATGTGCCATCCTCCGTCTAACGTTAGGGTGCATCTATAAACGTCCATATGTAAAAAAAAAAAAAAGCACCAAAGACGTCAAATAAATGAGACTACCATCGAACTACGATAAGGATTTGTTCAAAGACTTGTCCAAAGATACTTGGTCCACAATGCTGTCCACTCAATCAATTGTGGTGCATTTAATTCAAATGTTTATAGTAAGAAATCCACAAGATGGGCACAATAGTGGACTAGGAAAAAATATTTCAAATTTGGGGTTTGATTCGATTCACTGCAGTGCCTTTTAAATGTAAATCCTTTTTTAAATGACAAGCTAGCAGTCTGTCGATTCTAGATTGACAGCAGCAACAGGTGTGCAAATCAGATGTCGTGCGTTCAATCCAGGACTGGTAATACTGAATACTTTATAAAAATGATAGTAGCTCCTTTGCTTGATGCTCTGCATATAAAGAGAATTTCCAGTTGTTGTTTTTTGTTTGTATGGTGTTTTACGTCATTTCCAACACGCAAGGTTATTTATGACAGTCGATATTTTTGTGATGGAGGCCGACCACCCACTTTTCCTGGGTGGAACCAGTACAGTACACCTCCCGCCATCAGTAAGAATCGACACATCCTCACTTGCAAATCTAGTTCCCAGTGGGATTCGAACCCGCAGCGGTGAGAGAGAGGATTTCTAGGACTGGTCAGCTCAGTGTTGGTATAATGTGACTGGATGGGGCATCATGTAATTTTCTACGGTATGGAGTTCCAGTGTTACAGCACTATAAAGCTCACGACTAGAAGTAGACACCGTCCTGATCAGATGGTTAAAAAACATCACACATAAGCGTGTACATGTATACCTTTATGATTGAGAAGGCCATTTAGTTAAGTATTAGGGTCAATGAAATTAATTTATTTGTATAACATTATCTATGTTATTTAGAGACGCACCAGAGAGCGGGGTCAAATCACGCGTACCATTTTACATTCAAATGTTTTTTATGGTTCTTAACGGAGGATAGACTTCTTTACGTAGAATAAGTCCCGTGAAAGGAAGGGTATCTTTCGCAAGATATTATAACCCGTAGAACTATCACTACATGATGAATACCATTGGCAAATACTGTTTTAATTTCTATATAACATATATCTTGAACGCAATGCCTATGTACACATACATGTATAGATGCAGTCTTCGATTTAAATTTTCAAAGTCATCAGCCCAAATTCTTATATACTCACTGACGACTTGAATTTTTATTTAGCCCGACTACATAAATTTCCGAATTTTCACTAGTCTGAATGGCAGTTTACTAGCCCCGGGCTTTGGGCTAGTGGGTTAATTTGAAGACTGTAGATGTAAGAAGTTTTAATTCATTCTGTCAACTCATTTACTGGGTCATACACATTTTTAGCACAATTCGTCATTGCAATTATATATGGATCACAACTTTGAGAAAACGAGTTGCAGACTAAAGGAACTTGTGCAACAGGCGTGGAGGCTATTGATACCAAATTATACAAAAGTGAAGTTTCATTCCATTTTGCCAAGTGGTTAAACAGATATCAGCTTCTGTACATACTTTTAACACTATTTGACAAAGTAAAAAAAGGGCACAATCTTTTCAAAATAAGTTGCAGAGTTTTACTTTACAGCTCACGTGAACCCTACACTTTACTCAATACGCCGAGTTTGGTGCTATCGAGTGCCGCGCGATCTACGCGAAGTCAGTGTTTGGACAGTCTCGACTCAGCGAATCCACATGGCGAAAGTACCCCATTGTCGAATCACTCGGAGTGATCTAACACTCAGAGTTACTCCGAATAGAATCCAATTAACCTTGAGTGCACACTGGTGATTTATTATTGCGAATAAAAAAAATCTGAATTTTCCGACAATTTTTTATCTTGTCTGACAGCGCGCTTGAAAAACCAATCCATCGCCAGAAAAAGTACAAACAATGAGACTTCGAGTGTATCTTTTCTGTGCAAAGTTGACACAACTGATAAATGCAATGAATAAATTTCGAAAACAAATACGTGTTTCAAACTTTTAATGCATTTCATTACAAGTTTTGTTTGTTTCTGTTGTCCAAAAGTCAAGGTTCTTCCACTGACATATAAAATACCCATAATACTTGGCCACATATATATATAGATACCTTTTAATAAGGTGGCACTAACAACCGGTTTATGACCCAGAATTGTTTACAATTTTGTCATCATTTCTGACTAAAGAACCCATCAATGTATTAACAATAACAGCAGAATAGTGTTTAAAAAACTTTGTTATAAATAACGATTAATTAAAAATATAACATTAATTTCCAGTATAATAAGTAATAGATAGAGTATGGTTTCATTGAGTTGGTTCATTTAAACATCGAGATAGGCGTAGCCCATCGAGGTGTTTAAATTAACCAACGAGATGAAACCATACTCTATTTGTTTTGTAGCATGTCCATTTCAGCTCTATTTCAGTTATTCTAACTGTTATTCTCACTGTTATTCTCACAGTTATTCTGACAGGTCTTATTTTTAATTAAACGATTTACACCTGTGTCTGAACAAAGAGAATTGCCTGTGACCATGCTACAAGTAATAGATAGAGTATGGTTTCATTGAGTTGGTTCATTTAAACATCGAGGTGTTTAAATTAACCGACGAGATGAAACCATACTCTATTTGTTTTGTAGCATGTCCATTTCAGCTCTATTTCAGTTATTCTAACTGTTATTCTCACAGTTATTCTGACAGGTCTTATTTTCAATTAAACGATTTACACCTGTGTCTAAACAAAGAGAATTGTCTGTGACCATGCTACCATTGCAAATTGATTTTATGTTTAGTCGCCCGAAGCCGGCAATAGAATCCTCCATATAACTATCGTGACCCAGTATACATAATCCGGGGCATTCAAATTTTTCCACATCCTCTTTTCCAAAAACAAAAGTAAAATTGTCTTTTGCTTCGATTTTTTTTTTAAGTTATTGACTGCAATTATAAAAAGTTGCACCATTTTACCTGTGCAGTTTCGACTCGGCAAGCCCCCGATTTTGTCTGCGCAAATATCGTGGCTTAAGTACGTCGAGAGCTTTTTACGTACTCCCACTCCGAGTAGTTTTATCATCAAAACTCAGTGTAACTTTAAGTACGCGATTTGTAAATTCCTCACTCGGCGGGAAGAGTAAAGTGTGGGGTCCGCGTGAGCTGTACTGTATGAAGTTTCATGCTATTCTGCGACGTGTCAAGTATCAATTCAAAAATACATTTTCACACAGTTTGCCAGTGTAAAAAGTGGGATAACGTTGCCAAAAATAGGTTATATTGATACAAAATATATGTGCAAGTTTCATTCCAATACCATGTGTATCTGCTTATACATGTACATGATATATATATTCATATACAACACAATTAGCTTAAGTACCAAATGGGGGCACAACTAAGTCAAATTGAGTTTCAGAAAACATGTTAAAGTTCATTGAATTGTGCAATGCAGTGTCTGAGAAACAAGCTTTTATAAAATGCAAGTGTGAAAACATTGAACGACACAACAAAGTGAAACCTATACGGCCCCCATAAACAGACGTGTCAATATCACGGGGATCCTGGGCAACAGGTTGGATGATCGATACTGACTGAACATGCCATTACAACTCATTTTCACAATAAAAAATATATACATATATATACTAGTAATTAAAAAGAACTACAAACAAATAATCCACTGAACATGATTTTATTTGTATCCATTATTAATGTTAATATAAGCTACATGTGTTACTATATTATGTTTCTGAAACAGCATGTATGATAAAGGGAAAAACGGCAATCTTGATTTTTAAAAATGTACATGCAATGGTATGTGTCGTCTACACTTTTGTCGTCTACACTTTTGGAATATATATGAAAATCATTGTTTAAAATATTTTTTTTGAGAACTACTAATCTAGTCCAGTATTTGAAACACTAATACTTATTGAATTGAATTGGGTTTTAAGGCGCACCAACACGTGAAAACCTTTAAGGTTATGATGCCTAACAGGAATGAACATGCCAGGCTCATCCTCCATTTACATTAAGATAAAATATGGAGAATGGGCCTAGAACCTTCTTAACTGCAGAGTTGCTGCAAATTCTATAGTAGACACTCCATTTGCGATGGAGCCACATTTCCATACGCGGTGTCACGAGTCCTACTCCGCTGCATGTGTTTGTGAGATTGCAGTGGTTGTATTCTTAAAGAATAAAAATATTTATATAGTCCAGCTTCCTCATATTAAATTAATATTCTTGATTTACTACAGAGCATGCTACAGCTTTAAAGTGGAGATTTTATTGCATAACAATATTTCTTACAAATGGCAGGATGTATACAGTACTGGTTCTAAATGGCAGGAGGTATACAGTACTGGTTCTACCCAGGAATAATGGGGCGGTCTGCCAGTCTACGCGAAAACATTTTCAAGTCCACATGACATTCGGTTAAAAGTCAAAATAAAACGCCATAAAATGCTTGGTCAATTGAACACAGACAAGGCCATCCTTAAAAAAAGGTTGATTTCCTTTGCTATTTTATGTACATTATGTTTTTTTAGGATCGCGCCGCAAAGCACATCAAAAGCCATACTGGGTCCCATAAAATAAACCATCCAAAATAGGTGTGCATTCACAGTGTTATTTAGCAGCTTGCATTTACGAATAAACGTTCGTTCTCTTTTAATTTTACAGTAAAGAGTTCTGATGGCATATAGACTAACTGACTTGTTATTAATGAACTAAAGGCAGAAAAAGATTATACATGTGCAATAATTCATAGAAAAATAAGAATATGAAAAGGAAATCAAATGTTCAAACTTAATATTGAAAGTGATATTTCTTCTTCAGTTCAATGTGACAAATTCGTGTGACCTCTCATGTCAATATGAAAGCTGAAATGCGATTGGTTCAAATTGCATATTTAAATCGTCCAAAAAAATGTGTAAATTCAAATTGACCAATTTTAATCAAGGGAGAACACTTTATCAACAAATACGGCTTTAAATTACAAGCAATAAAACGTTATTTAATTTATGTTTTTAGATTATAAAAATGGCCTGACACTTGGGCCGACTAAGGGGTATTTTCCGCCATGTCCGATGGACAGAAGTTTTTTGCTGAGACTGGGCTGACGCTACCAAAAGCCTTAATTTTTTTTTTAAAAAAATAGACTCATAAACGGCCTAACATGTGCTAAAATGACACAAAACCCACATTTCCAACAATCCATTGAATAACGAAAAATAGTTAATGATTGCATGTTCCTTTAAGATATTTTTTTTACTTTAATATATGAATCGCAGTTTGGAGTTCATCATTAATCTACCTTAGCTCAGACTGCTTAGCTTTAAATATGTTATTAAATGATAAAAATAATCAATAATAATAATATACATTACAAGAATGCAAAAACAATTTCCTTTTAACTATTCCCATTTTGATTTGCAAATATAAAAGTTACATACATGTAGAACAAGAAGCACCGCCCGTCTGTGCAGACACTCAACTTTCGAGGCCTTGTCTTTTTATTGGGAAACTCAGTTGAAAGGCATAATTCTACTTAATTGCCGAACAGAATTATGACACTTGTATCTAAGTTCTTCAAATGAAAACGTGGTGTCATTGATTTTTTTCAGGGGATTTTAGAATATAATGAAAACATTTAATTTAAAAGACTAAGTTGACAAGCTTATAAACAAACGTTTACCAATTGTGTGTACATGTAAGTATAAAAGGGGCCATAATTTTGTTAAAAAAAAAGCAAGAGGTCTAGATCCTGGCTCTATAATGTTTTCTAATGATGCCGAATACAGAGTACGTGTTTCAAAAAGTTATGTAAAATAGTTTTCGAGATAAAAGCTTACATACAAAACTTTAACCAAATTGTCCAAGTATAAACTGATACAAGGGGCCATAACATTAAAATAAAAGCATGAGTTATAAAACCTGTCTCTATGATGTCGTCTAACGACATCAAATACATGTATAAAGTTTCAATCCATTATGTAAAGTAGTTTCGGAGATACAAGCTTACATACAAAACTTTAACCGACGCAGACGACGATCAAGACAAAGTGATAACAATTATAGCTTTCTTTTTCGAAGAAAATGTCAACTAACGACATCGTCACATCATGAACTTGGGGAGTGTTAAAAAGCACCAAGATTGCGGTGTCCTTTTAACTTACATCATGCACATGTAAGGTTTATAAAATACAACTAAATAAAACAGAAAAACATATCCATAATTGTGTCTCCTAAATCATATTAAAAGGCCAAATCTCACTCCTAGATATCACAAAGGTGGTTTTAAAACGTGACTAAGCTTTCATTTATTTTAAAACTGACCAAGTTTGGTTGAGATACTAATGGAAGTGCTAGAGTGATGCCGACAAAAAAAATCTTACCATGATGCAAGCCCGAATTACCAATTTTCCTACAATTTATTTATAGAATTTATGAAATATAACTTTACACAAATTTGGTTCAAATGAATCAAAATAGTCAGTCACAAGTAAACAGCATGAATGCAACAGATGGAAGTTAATTGATCGGTTTGTTTTTTGGAATTCTTTCACTCCGACGGAGGTGTGTTTTTCCTCTTGAATACTTTGAATCGAATTATTCGTAAAAAAATATATTTGCCTCCAAAGTTACCATAGTTAATAAACTTGGTAATAACATGGTCCATAAAGTCCAATCCGTAAATTGCCACGAGCCCGATTATTGTAAGAATGGTTTCGTTTCAGAATTAAGCATCCATTTTCATTGCTGCATCCTCATCACTCTAATACTCTACATCTAGAACAATGAATTCCAATCACCTTTTCTTCGTTATATTGCAGTTTTAACTAATCCATTATGGTTTCTATGTGAAGAATCGCCTTCCAATTCAGGCCTCAATTTACTGGGTGATTTGAGCAAAGTAGTCATCCTTTATCAACTGACTTTGCCTTCACCGCACTTCAAAGCGAATGTTCAAGTCGCCGTTATTTCCAGGGTTCCAGTTATCCATAATTATATCTGAATTATAAGTAGCTGGCATGTGAATGCATATATGAGCGTACATGCCGATTAAAATGAGACCATACATAATTTAGACCATACATATTATATAATAACTCCAATATTTGTCTCAGCCGTTTCAGAACAGAGACATTTTTGTTTGACTTTCTTGCTTATTTGGCTGGTCAACTTTGAACCGTATGTTTGAACACTTTGAATGCTATTAGACTGCTTTTATGCTTGGTTCCTTTTTTAAATAAAACATTTAACTCTGCTGAAGTGCTTACAGCCTCAGGCAGTGTTATTTTATTAGGTGTTTGATTCCTGGACCGGTTCCGCCTGCATGCTTCAGAAGTAAATCTGCGTTGAGGCTACCCTATGTATTCTCTAATAACTTGACAAGTCCAGAAGAACAGCAATCACACGATAATGCCTTTGTCTCTGAAAGAGATGAAAGAAATATTTAATTTATACAATTATTCTTATTCTGCAATAGTGTGTGTGTGCCTGTACCTAACCCCCTAGTTTTTAGGCTTCCAATTTAATACATTAATTGAACTGGAGTTTAACAGCTTTGGTCATATGGCGACTTTTCCAGCTTTCATTGGTGGAGGAAGACCAAAGGTGTCCCTCCTGTTACGGGCACCGGAGTAGAACGAATGATGTTCCGCAAGCCGGCTGGATATCTTCCTCACATAAAGAGTCCTAGGCCCATGAGGGATCGAACCCACAGCAGTGAGGGGCAAATGATTTCAAGGCAAGAAACTACCCACTCGACCAAGGACGCCCCACTACTTACATGTCAGTCTTCGACTAGACCCACTAGACCAAAGCCCGGGGCTAGTAAACTGTCATTCGGGCTACTGAATTTTAATTTAAGTAGTCGGGCTAAAGAAAAATGTATGGGTTTTCATTGAGTATATAAAAATTCGGGCTAGTGACATAAATTAATTCAAAGACTGGACATGTACATGTAGCAGCAGCTCTAAATGGTGACGATTAACCGTATACCCCGTTTAAATGCTTCCAATCCCATACTTCCTAAAGAAAATGTACTCATCAGTGCTATATATATATTAGGAGTAACAGTTTACAGCCTAGCATCAATTTTAAAGGGGAACATTAAAAAAAAAAAAATATTGAAATCTTGAAGTCTCAAAATCACACGGGCAAAAAAAAAGTCACACATTTTAATACCGGGTTATGTCCAACCGTTTTACCGTTCCTATGAAATTATTATTTAAATGTGTGACTTTTGTTTTCTACCTTGTGTCTTTTATTTAACACTATACACCAGGAATTTTGAGAAAGTCAGTTTTAGCAATTCATAATTAATATCCTTCAACATGCACTTATTATTTTAAATAAATTACGTAGCAATAAAATTTGATACCCATTTTAATGTATTGTGTGTACGGGGTGGAGGGGGGAAGCCGACGGGGTTGGAGGGATACTACCGTAATGTTGCCCTCATAAATACTGTGAACACACTACATCAATAATATATCAACTACTGAACAATGCTGAAATCGATTTATCTCTTATAAATGAATTCATAATTCCACAATTTTATTCCGTGCGAACATCGATTTGGGACGTCGATTCGGTGTATTTAAGCGATTACGGTGTACTTCGTTAATTTTCGGGGTAAAAAAGTACTTGCCTTCGATTTTTTTTATATTTTACATTTCGACAGAGGAAAGATATATCTACGCGTACATGCTTTTGTTTTTTTTCGCGCTTCTCAAATGATGAAATAAATCGAATTTGATTAAAACTGTGCATTCGCAGCTATATACAACTTAATCAATACGGTATGGAGGTTGGTGGGTGGTGGGGTGGGGTGAGGGGCGGTGTTGCAGGGATACTACCGTAATAGTGTCCTTGAGAAACACTGTGAACATTCTACTCTTATAATTTATTAAATACAAAACAATGTTGAAATCAATATATCTCTTAAAAAGGATTTCATAATTTCACGGTTTTATATCCCGCGTGAACATTAACGTCGAAAGGTGATTTTTCATATTTAAGCGAATGCGGCGTACATTGTTAATTTTGGGGGAAAATGTACTTTTTTCTGATTGACTTTAAATTTTGGTTTTTAATAGTAGATATGTCAATGAACACTTTCATAAAAAAAATAATTCTCGGTGTTAAAATTTCATTTTTTCGCTATTTTTCCGGATTCAAAATATTAGCACTGCAACATATATTTTCACCATCCTCATTTCCTTTCCCGACGTGCCGTTGCAAAACCTATTTTAAGCACTCCGGCATAAACCAAAAGCATTTATAGATCAGAAATTTAATCTGGAATGCATGGATACATACATTTGAAATATATGTATTGAAATAATGGAATTATTTAATTTCTTGTGTACCCGGTCGCGTCTGTAAATGTATATGCCGTATGCCGTCTTTGAGTCCGTGGGTCATGTTAGTTAATTTTCGGGGGAAAAAGTACTTGTCTCCGTTTCATTAACATTTTGCATATGGACAGACGAAAGATTTATCTATGCGTACTTTCATTTGTTTTTATTCTCGCTTCTAAAATGACGAAATAAATCGATTTTGATTTAAAAGCGCATTGTCGGCAATTTAAACCTTAAACAACCTAAAAAATACCTTTAACTATTAATGGGAATTACACGAAGTGTACACCAATTATGTTCGGCCAATGTAGTTTGTGAATCTCGTCCACGTAACGTTATTAGGTCTGTGACTTTTGTTTTCCGCCTGTTTCGCTTTAGAATCGATTTAAACAACATTTTATTCTTTATTGAATGTTCATATTTCATATTAAAACAGGTTTGTAAATGTTGTATCTAATATAATAATCCGAAAAATTGTGATTATTGGTTCTCATGGTATTTGTATATCGATATTTAGAAGTGGATACTTTCTTATGACGGCGAGTATATATAGACAGACACACACACACACACATGAAATACGAATTGCTTTCTGTTACAGGAAAAAACGATATCAATGTCTAAAACCGTTATGGATTTTGAAATATATTGTTAAATATCTCGGCTGTTTGCATATTGTCGTCAATTAATTGCTTTCTGCCCAATACAATACAAAGAAAACCGATATAACAATGGTCCCATAAACGACCGGAAATGTGTAAGGGGTTCGTAGGAATACGCCTAAACGACCGGAAATGTATATAGATGTTATGCGCAAAATGAGAATATGGACAATTCCGGAATTGCCCTGCGCAAAGTAAGAATTCTTAAAATGCGCGGCATTATCGGAATTCTCAAAATGCGCGGTTCAATTCCGGAATCGTCCGTGCGCAAAGTAGGAATTGGGACAAAGTAGAAATAGTTTCGTTATCGTCCGTACGCAAAGTAGGAATTGGGACAAAGTAGGAATTTGGGTTCTTAAACATATTTGCGGGTATACATTTTTTTTTTTTTTTTTTTTTTTTTCATACTAGCATATTAAATTCTAAAGAAGTAAAAATGCTATTAAATCCAGAAAACATCAGGATAATTTTAAAGGGACTTTAGGCAATCTAGAAAAGTAATTGGTGTCAATTGAAATATTGAATACATTTAAAAATTATTTTTGATTATATTTAGTCCGCTGTTGTTGTTTTTCAAATCAAGGTTGTATTGTATGTTAGTACACAAGTCTTTGTCCAAAAGGTTAACATATGGCGATACACAGTTTCATAAGATCTGCTCTATTTCTGTCAGTTAAAACACAAAAAAAATACCTAGTTTTGCGTAATCAAATACAGACTAAACTCATGTAAACCTTTATAATGTGCTTCAATTTCATATACAAAATGCATATGTATTGGATTAATTTTACATTACGGTCAATTATTGCTAATAAACTTGTGCGGTCTGGAAAGCTCGACGACTCGGCTGCGTGTTGTTTCTAAATCATAAATGTTAATGCAAATGGGGGTGTACTTATATTACTATTGTGATATGTTTATCTGTCAACATCATTCCGTCGTTTAACAGCTTTATGTCCTCTTTTGTATATGAAGATTATCGCCTTCTCAGTATGTTTGCCAATTCTAAGTTATTATATTTTAAACTATTTTTAAACTCCATAATGTTTGATTTTTCTTAAGAATGAGTGTTATCTAGATATTAAGGAACCAAAATAACACATAATCGGCATGTTATTGATTTGTATAAATTTAGTGACTCATAGGCCGATATCGGCCCAAAATCTCATATATATGTTAATATGTTGTACTGAACGTTGTGTATGCCATGTGATGATTTGTGACACTTTAATAAACATTTATCTTCTTCATCTTCTTCTATAAACAATAATTTATAAGATTCTTAAAGATTTGCATGAATTACAATTAATGATTTATACAACACAGTCGTATTGTTTTCCTGACCAAACTATTTCATTAAAGGTGTTGATGCACTATTTTTAAACAGGATTTATTTAAAAGGGCTCTGAAAAACTCGAAAAAAACTAAAATAAAAATCAAAATGCCATGAAAAATAAAGAAGACATGACATGCTTTTTTAAAGTTTTTTAGAGCCCTTTAAAATAAACCTTGTTTGAAAATAGCGCATCAACCCCTTTAACAATGATTGAATCGGCCGTCATGGATAACTCCTAGTTTAGTGCATATTCAATATGAATCTGAAACTCATGTTTGTGGTTGTATTTGTATTTGGGGTGACACCCATAATGCTGCCAGATTGCATCCACTCTCTTTAAAATATATCATTAGGGTAAAGGTAATTAAGGGATAACAAATACACGGACAAAGTTTATTTTTAATTATGCATATGTATAGTGTTATAGTTAGAATCAATATCATACTGCTATTTAGTTTGTCATTATTATGAATAATAATACAGTTCGTCTTAAGAAATGATGTGATGTACAACAAATACATTCATCACGCATATTTATAGTCAATAACATAATGGTGTGTAGTTTGCTAAATGTGTTTGGCAAAACACTTATATGTGTTTGTTTCAAGTCGAGAACCAACGGATACACAAGTGGCCGGGTCGTGTTCTTCATTAAGTAATGTGAAAAACAATACAGTTCCTCTTTAGGAATAAAAGTGATTTGCGAAACCAATACATGAAATATTTTTATTTTTAATCCTGCATAATTATAGTTAAAATCAATAACATCCTGTTGAATAACACGTTTGCCAAATGTGTTGACCAAAACACTAGAGTGTGCTTGCTTAAAGTCGAGAATCAACAGCTACACAAGTGGCCGGGTCATGCTCTTCGATGTCGTTAGTCAATGTGAATAATACAGTTCGTCTTTAGAAATGAACATATTGTTTCCCAAGTTTGTTTTAGTAAACTTCATCCTCTTTCTGCATCTACTTATCGTGTGTGGAAATGGTGTCATTTTCTTTTCATCCACGCATGCAAGAAAATGATATCTCATCAAATCCTGACTGTATACTATTGAAGTTGGATCGTCGCTAAAAGATATGGAAGTCGCGTTTGCAATTGCGAAAAGTCCACAATCGGTTATTCCTTCCTGCTGCTGAACATTCATCCGATTTATTTCAACGTTTTTTCCGTGATATTTTCTGATAATGACTGCAAACTGTGTGCTTATGTTTCCCACTAGGGACATGTAGCACAAAAGTCTTAACTTGGAAAACGTTGAGCTCCCCACCATATCACCATATATATGTTATAAGCAATGTGAGAATATGGACGATTCCGGAACTGCTCTGCGCAAAGTAAGAATTCTTAAAATGCCCGACGATTCCGAAATTGTGCAGGACTATTCCGGAATTGCGCAAGGGGTTAATCGATATAAAACATGCACCATGTGTCGGCGCAATTTGAGAATGTTTTGCGCAAAGTACGAATTTGTGTTGGGATTTGAAAAGGAATATAGTGTTTGAAACCTATTTATTTCTATTTACTTATGCTTAATTGTTTCATCCGTCTGTTAAAAAAGATAAAATGTATAAAAAAAAAATCATAGTTTGGTTTGGTAAATAATTAACATGAACTTAATTATTGAGAAAACAAGCTGAAGCCCTCAAACAATAAAGCGCGGATTTATATTACTGAAATAAGGAGTTACATTGTGGCTAAGAAAATATAAACAAGTGAAGCACAGTGGTGCAAACGTCGGATTGCGAATTCACCATTTCAACTGAACATGTGTACCAAGTTTCAAAGCTTTCCGGCAATTCGTTTTCGAGAAATGAGGAAAAACAAAAACTTTAATCAAAAACGTTTACGCGTAGATGGACATACGGTCGGACAGATTGCCAAAAAAAGCCTGGATTTGCTACGCAATCCGGCTTAAAATAAAACAAAAAAACGTGGCACAGACAATAATATTTCTAATAACAGGTCAAATTGGGCATTCCATATATATTTTAGAGATTTCCTATGATACAAACATGGGACCCTTGTTTGTTGCCATATACCTTCGTATATACTGGCATCTACAAATGAAATCAAATATTGAACATCTGTCAAATAACAAACACGCCACTTACTCAATAAATGCGTCAGATGTTAAAGCTACAACTACTACTACTAATTGCATTTGCCTGTTTTAATCATATTTATTAAAGCATTATACTGATAAGGTATACACATATATTAAATGTCAAATTGTCTTATTGTTCAGAACATCTGTCGTCTGCCACATGTACTAAAACAATCATTTACACAGACCGTTTGAGAACAAATGACCAGTTTATGGTATTCCTATTAATGACATTTGAATAGTTGAATGATACTTAATAAATAGGGGATATTAATATACATTTTATAGACAATGAGGAGATAAACACACGTTGCATCTTTAGTTGATGTTAGTTGCATTGATGATGATGATGATGATGATGATAATGCAAACATTTAAGTGTAGCAAACCCAACAGTACCACACAATTAAAAACAAGTTATTCTATATATGTACAATGTATAATGATCATATGCATTAAACCGGGTCCCATAAAATAATCGTTTTATTTATTGTTAATAAAAATCTTTGATCGCAAAAAAACGTTAGCTTTAAGGCTATTATAAATTCGTGTTTTGTGATCTAACTACACCTTAGATAATGCATAGACATATTTCATATGAAACTGAAGCACATTGTGGTGTTTTTTTTTGGTATTTGTATTGGCACCAATTATCAAAAATATCGCCTTCAGTCCCTTTACTATTTATGATTTAGCAACAGAAAATAGCCTAGACGTCGAGCCTAATTCTAATTACTCGTGTGTATGTAATAGCATTCGTAATGTGCAATAATTTCATACAAGGACGAATTAAACATTATCTTAAAATGAAACGTGATTTAACATTATATCGGTGGAATTACTTATTCACATTTATTCACAATATGTTAAGTAATTGCTATCAATTGATATAGGACTGCGTGTATCTTGCACTAACAAACGTCACAAACTGTTATTTATATAATGAGCGCATATGTAATGTTATTTAAAGGTGTTAGGTGTCACCGAGCCGTTAGTGTCCGTCACGCTGACCATTAACGACCACTTATGCAGACCGGAATTGGGGTTCTGATACATGTTAACCAATCATACTGTGTTACACGCGATCAGTAACACCCTCGTCTTTCAATCAGCCAATCACAATTAAGGAAGGAGTTTCTTGTCTTTTCAATAGATTTGATTGATACGCATTAATATATTCAGCATTAATATTTATATGACGTTCAATTATCACCCCAGGATATTAATGATGGCGTATTTATTACATTATCAATTTAGTAAAGCTCAATATACAAATACGAATTACGCTTGCATATAATTAAATAAAACATTGAGTTTTTATATATTTATTTTTTGTAATATGCTAAAACAATTTCCTTATAATCAAAATTATTGATTGAACAAATGCAAGTTATGTTGAAAACTAACGGGACGCCGTGCATTTTTAAAAATTCAAGATTGCCGTGTGTCCTTTTAACATTCAAGATTAAGTGCACGTGTTGTATTTCCCCATAGCCTCTATATTGACATATTATGTCCCCGCAACCTAGATATCCTTTCATTGTATTTCCCTGTACCCTCTATATCCCTACATACCCTTTATATCTTTACATTGTATGTCCCCGTACCCTATATATGCCTACATATTATGCCCCCATACCCTCTATATCCTGAAATACGGTAGTATACCCCAATACCCTCTATATCCTTACATATTATGACACCTCTCCATCTTTACATATTATGTCCCTATGTATATCCTCTATATACCCTCTATATACTAATACGTACATATTATATCCCCAGACCCTCTATATCATTACATAATATTACCCCATACCCTCTATATCCTTACATATAATGTCACCTCTATATCTTTAAAAACTATGTCCCTATGCATATCCTCTATATACCCTCTATATAATAATACGTACATAGTATATCCCCAGACGCTCTATATTCTTTCATATTATATCCCCAGACCCTCTATATACTTTCATAGTAAGTCCAAGTGCTCTCTATTATTATGTCGCCATACCCCTATATACGTACATATTATACCTCCATACCCCTATATACGTACGTATTATACCTCCATACCCTATATATGAGTTAATAAATACAATTGTCCCGTATACTTTATATGTCCCCGTACTCTCTGTACATGCATACTATGTACCTAAGTCTACATACCCTCATATATTTACATATTAAGTTATATCATTCAATTGAAGTAAAAAAGAAGGTCGTATATAAACTCATTTATATGTAAGATTTACAATAATATGCCATTTTCATAAACGTTAATAATTTAAAAACAAATCTGCTGCATAACCTCATAAATTTGCATATTAAGTTATATAGTTATATCATTCGATAGAAGCAAATATATATTAGAGCCTTAAAGCGTCATATGATATTCAACAAAACTAAACGAGTCGTCTAGTTTGCCAGACCAAACTGTTTTATTAACAATTAAATCGTACTGACCCATTGTAGAAATATTATAATTGTATAATTGTAGAAATATTATTATTATTTACATTTACATTTGCTTACATTGCAACTTGTTATAAACCTGTTTATATTCTAAACAATTACTAGAAAATGTGAAGATAGTGAGAACATGAACAAAATAATCATATTAAAAACAAATACGCAATTACTTTATATCAGATTTACTGAGAAGAACACTGTTACTGAGAAGAACACTGTTGCAAACTATTATAATGATAGATAGAAGTTTAAAGGGACACACGGCAATCTTGATGTGTTTATCAAACATCTCGATTTATTTATCCAGTATAATTTTGACTTTACCCTACTTGCATATAATTAAATACAAATTTAAAGGGACACATGCAACATTGATGTCTTTATGGATCTAAATACTTTTTTACTTTGCTCAATTTAGATATACCCAAAATAATATTGTTTTGGTTACACATGTAATAAACAGGTCATTAACTGGGGTAGGTGTGCCTCTTTGTGATATTGGCCGGATATAGCCATATGAGGCCCGAGAGCTTTAATTAACTGGGGTAGGTGTGCCTATTTGTGACATTGGCCCTTGATAGCCATATGAGGTCCGTAATCGCAAACGATCCGTAATATAACATATTAAAGTTGGATTGCCTATTTAGTGCACGAGCACACTTAATATGAAAATTAATATCAAATACGACCCACAATTCATATTTCGATAGACAGCCACAGTTCTTCCAGATCACCTGCAGTACCTTTAAAACATATTATGACTTACCTCAATTTTGGCTGGCACGCACAATTCATCGATTAGATTTAACTCCGGGAAATTCACTAATTTAAATCCTTTGCTTTTAATCCACCAACGAAACTTGGCACTGACTGAAACACTAGAGTTACTTAGACAATTGACAACTTCTTCGTATTTTTCCTTTGAAAGTAACTTCGTATTTGCTTTGTTACACACACTATCAACAAACTGTTGCACTAAATGTTTATGTTCATCCATAGTGAACGGTCACTTAGAATAACTGTAAACATTTTTTGAACCAAATTAACATATACCATATGAAATGCCAATCAAACTTTAGAGTTAATTTCGATTCATCAATTAGAAACGACCTATCTAATTATTCTCACCTATTAAGCAATAGTACATAGTTATTCGTGTCGGTTCTCTTTTGATAAACAGATTGAAGTTAATTATTATTAGACATCTATGAATACTAATTGATTTTAGAAGTGTGACACAATTATTAAAACTGGCAAAACTTTAACTACTTACGGCTTATGTCGGTAAAACGTAATTACATGTTTGTTTTTGTTATGTTTCATAAATGGGCTATTAATGTACTATCAATAAAATGCATTGCCATTCAATCTCGTTACAAAAAAATAAACATAGCTCAATTGAATTTTCTAACCAAATAGTATGTAATATGGTAAAAAATATGTGCTTTATTGTTTGAATTTTAGGACTTCAAGTTGTTTTGTTAATAATTAAGTTCATGTAAATCATACAAGATACTAAACTATGAAACACATTTATATTTTCGTCACAGATGGATAAAGCAAACAATCAGATGAAAATAGAAAATAAATAGGTTTCAAAATTTCAGATCCCAACACAAATTCTTACTTTGCGCAGAACATTCTCAAAATGCGCAGAGTGACTTTATGTATGCTTTATATATGTTAACCCCTTGAGCAATTCCGGAATAGTCCTGCGCAATTCCGGAATTGTTGCGCATTTTAAGAATTCTTACTTTGCGCAGAGCAATTCCGGAATCGTCCATATTCTTACTTTGCGTAGAACATATATATATAACTGGGGGAGGTGGGCAAATTGCATTCTCTCTCGATCCATCGATAAATATAAACTGAATGACTGGTGCGCCAAATGCTGTAACTTCTCATGTGTGCCCCCATATCATTAGCCAATCAGCATGACGCACACACTGAACTCATGTTCCTGCACGTGATAGTACTATGTTGATTATCTAATATTGGCGTTATCAAAAATGACCCCCAGACACTGTTCATAAATCACGTTATGCATGCATAACTGGACATATATATATATATAGAAAATATGCTATTTTGATCATGATTTAGAGCAATACTGTTTTTTCCGAGTTTTTGATCATGTATAAGAGTTCTACACTGTTATGAAAAAGAATGTTCTTGTTACTGTTTGGATTGTCCGACCGATTTCACTGGCCATGGTCTATGTATCTATGCTTGGTATTTATGATACCCAACTTGATGTATTTGGTTATCGCTTTGTTTATGAATGAGACCAAAACTGTTGCACTTTTTTCAGGTCTTTAAGGAGTAGAGATGATAATACCTCTTGGTTAATTCGCGTAAGGTCTTCATTAATAAAGATGTTCGTACCTTTCAAATTTTTAGCGTTTTTAGCTCTACTAATCAGAGATCAGCAGAGCTTATGCCGTGGTGCGGTGTCCGTCGTCCGTCTGTCTGTCCGTCCGTAAACTTTTTTTTGTAGCGACTACTTCTCTGAAACTACTGAATGGATTTTCATGAAACTTTACAGAAATGTTTCCCATGAAGTCTAGTTGATTCTAGCAAAAATGCATGTTGATGTGAAATCCAGGATGGCCGCCAAATCTAAAAATAGATTTTTCAAATACAAGTTTGTAGCGACTACTTCTTGAAAACTCTAAGTGATATTGATAAGGGACGTTTTCTAAAATGATCAACATGACATGATGTTGGTCCTTGTCAAAAATCTTTTTGATTCGACGTTGAACATGGCTGCTAGCGGCCATCTTTGTTTACATAGCGTTATTTAGTAAAACCTTGTAGCGACTACTCCTCTGAAACTACTCGACGGATTTCCATGAAACTTCACAGGAATGTTGCTCTTGATGTCTAAATGATCCTAGCAACATTAAAGTTGGTCGGAAATTCAAGATGGCCGCCACAGCTAAAAATAGATTTTCAAAAAATAAGTTTGCAGCGACTACTTCTTGAAAAATTTAAGTGATATTGATATGGGACTTTTTCTAAAATTATCATATGACATGACGTTGATCCTTGTCAAAATTTATTTTGATTTGACGTTAAACATGGTCGCCAGCGGCCATCTTTGTTTACATAGAGTAATATAATGAAAACTTGTAGCGACTCCTCTGAAACTACTTGACGGATTTTTATAAAATTTCACAGGAATGCTGATCTAGCTATCAAAAACCTATCAGTAGAGCTTCAAGGTCATTGACCTCTTGCTGTTCTTTTAATGTAGCAGTGGAGATTTCTTTTACAGATACCGCCAAATGTGACTCCTGCTTGTCCGCTGACCTTGATAATCTCCCAGATGACCTTAAGGAGGTTGTAATGGTGGACAACAAGCTTTTTGCGGAGGAGATAGATAAGTGGGACAAGGAGGCGACGAGGAAGGCTTCAGGTGGCGGTGAAACGTCTCTGACTTGAAATCACTTGCCCCTCACCGCTGTAGGTTCGATCCCTCAGGGGCCTAGGAATCTTTATGTGAGGAAGCTATCCAGCTGGCTTGCGGAACGTCGGTGGTTCTACCCAGGTGCCCGCCCGTGCACGAAAATTGCCCGGAGGGGCACCTGGGGTCGTCTTCCACCAATTGAAGCTTGAAAGTCGCCATATGACCTTAGCTGTTGGTGCGACTATAAAATCCAATTCAATTCAATTCAATTCAGGTGGCGGTGACGCCGATGTGATCTGATAACTGAACAGAAACCTGGTACTAGTTTGTACCAATGTTTCTCAATTTTTCTATCCAGGGCCTTTTTTTTTCAAATTTAGGAAAAAGCCCATAGTGTTCATTTCGGGGAAATTAAGAGCGCTTTCATTTGGAATTGGCAAAAAAGAGGGTGATTTTTGCTGTTTAGGAGTATGTTTTTAAGAGAAAACTTTCAGTAGGCTTTAGGTATAATATCAATCAATTATTGAATTGGTCATAAAACATACAAACTTTGGAAAATCTGTCACTTTTATCTAAAGATTGGGAATTTTTTCTCCAGAATTGGAAAAATATAGAGGTTTTGAGAAGGGGTCAATCTTGAAAAGGTTGAAAAGTCCCTAATATCTGTCAGGTAATTATGTCTCCCAATTCAATAATCAAATCTGAATCCCACTGAGATTCTCAGAGCAATAGATGAATCAGCAACAAGTAATGGATTATTACACAGGCTGTAAGAACAGATTGATAGGTGAACACAAAACCGTTGTAACTTTATATAAATAAAGAATAAGATACAGTAGTTTCGCATTGAGTCTTCAATATTCTTACACACATGCTGAAAACAGTTCCGTAAGAACTATTTCCTTGATATTGTTGTACAAAACTTTTTAACCCTTAACCCGCTACATATATATAATGGACTGTTCCTTCTTTGAATTAAGGCCATTCCATTGATGTGACAAAGGGTTACTCGCAGGCTGATCTGGGTTTACAATGGACGCAAATGCTGTTATAGTTGTGCTTAGTGGGTTAAGGGTTAATAAATGTTTACACTGCTGTTTCATTTCAGCTATATGTAGCGGTAGTTCCAGTACAGTATCTACGCAAATTGCTCAATCGACAAAGACAACTGTGAACTTCGCGGGGATCCATGCCCATATATCTTTCACTGAGACTTCAGCAGCAATCCGACGGGTACTCGACACGGACATATACGACAAGAAAGGCGTTGAAGGTGCATTTACTTACGTGAGTGCATGTTTGTTTGCAGAAGAGCCGCTGAATACCTTTTCAACTTCCTGCAATTCTCTTTTATGTTTAACAGTATCATGTATGTCCTTCCCTGCCCTTTCAAATTGGCCAGAGCATATATAAAGTACTACCCTGCCTGCCTGCCTGTCTGTCTGTCTGTCAACTGGTTTCTAGTATGTCAATTCTTAATAATTTTTTCACATGTCTGTCTGTCTCTTAACTAGGTTCTGTCAATTCTTAATGAATTGGCACACATGCCACAGTGCCCATATTCAACCTAGAAATTTATATCGTGGGGAATTAGGGTACAATTCTATGCACAAGGCTAATTGATTTTGATTTTTAAAATGTTTTATATATATATATATATATATATATATATATATATATACAAACATTATGATTTGTCCTTAATTATACAAAACTTTATACTTAGTTGTTTCAATCTGAACGCAAAAGACTCCAGGGGATTGTGGACAGTTTACCAAGCCGATTTCCATTGGACGACCCACGTCTACAGCACATCGTAACGTACGCTTTGTACTGTAATTGTCCCGATAACACTGTCAACATCCTTCTGTTGGAACAGTTCTCGGAAATCTTCTTGGAACAAAATGACAAGTAAGTAGGTCACAGATAACAAAGTGTAAGTACATTATGTCAGTCTGAAATCATCTAGTCTGAAATCATCTGGGAACCGTAGAAGTAAGTCAGTCTGAAATCATCAGGGAACCGTAGAAGTAAGTCAGTCTGAAATCATCAGGGAACCGTAGGAGAAATAAGTCCATCAGATATATTCTGGGAATAGAAGGTAAAGTAAAATAAGTAGAAATCATATTGGGACAGTCAGAAATCATCTGGGAACAGTGGGAAAAGTAAAACAGAAAGCATCTAGGAACAGAGTGTAAGTAATTGATTCAGTCAGAAATTGTATAGGAATAGTAGGAAAAGTATACCAACCGGAAAACACCAGTAACATGATTGCTACAAGAGGTATTTAAAATATTTAAAATATCCATAAAAAACAATATGACAAATAACTATAAGGAAAGCTGAATTTCATAAATATATTGATAATTCACTATTCTCAGAGCTGAGTTTTTGAGTATTTTACTCATACCTTTTTTTTACAAAAAACTCTCAGGTTTTTAAAATTGTGAGTATCTTTACTCATCAATTTACTACAAAAACTCATAACTTAAAAATCATGAGTATTATATTTGTATTTTATCCTGTAGATCAGTTTATTCCAGATGTGCATGATGTAACTTGTTCTAAGCATGGGTCTTATATTAAGAACACAAGCCATACAGTGTTTTGTTTTATTTAACATCAATAATCAGAATAGTTGTTTCTTTTAAATGTATTAAATCGATTCACATCCATTTTGGACGCATGGACTATTTTTTTTATACAAAACATGTTTTACTCTGATCATGTTCATTGTACTCATTCATTTTGAATCTGATGAGTAAATAATTATTGCAGTCAAACAAATGCTACAGCTCTGTATTCTGTTTATAAAAATAAATAATTTGAAGTTTACAGTTACTACTATTGAAGGGCTATACCATTAAAACATACATGGGACCCAACTGTAAGGCACTTTTGAAATAGAACACCCACTCATAGCTGCAAAATTGAGTTTAAAGTACCAAATTTTCAGAAAATAGGGTTCACACATAGATGTTTATTAAATTACCTTCCTAGGGTTTGGGGTAAGTTTAATGGATTAGCCCTAATTACTAACTACTCTACATTGTGTGACGAAAGTGTGATCATGACAAGATTTCAGCACTACAACATGACCGTTGTACCCATTGGCAGATTATTTTAAATATCGTGGAACAAAGCTATTTTGAAGAATAAAACTATTCAACTTGTTTATTTGTAGGATAAAAAAAATTAAGGCCCATGCGGGAAAGTATGTTACAATGTTACTTGAAGATGGAGGCGAAAAGGAGGAAAAGCAATACCATGTGAGTATACTTGTGTGAAACTTAACGCCGAGTAGTGCCTGAGGAGAGTCCTACAGTGCTATTTATATGGTATTAAAGGTGAATGGCCACCCTTTTTGAAGTATTATAAATTAACAAATTTAACTCTTAAACATCATATGAACATTTCTTGATAGTCCGGGAGAGAAACATATATTTTAAACCGCTACTAAGTTGTATGTAAAATATGTATTATTTGCATGACGTAGATACTACTTTTCCACTGAGTGACTGCACAGAGAAATAAGGTAAATCTGAATTGTATAGCTGCACAACTATTGCCAGATACTTGATAAATACATTAACCTGGGGGTTAATTTATCCGTTCAAAGTTTTCTACGTCATCAAATAAAATCTTATTCTTGCTTTTCACAAATGTTGCAATACATGAATTGTAAATATTTATTGCTGTATATAAACATAAACATGGAAAACTTTAAAAACAGATTATAATGCAACTATCATGTAACGCTGCTCCATTGACTAAAGTCAGAAATTGTTAAAAAACACAAAATAACTATGTTGAAAAACAATACACAACTACCATTATTGAATATTTGTTAAATAGAAACAAGTTGTTTTGATGGCATTCAATAGCGGTACAAAAAAAGTACCGCTTCGTAGATTGAACCCCAAACTCACATTAAAATAACACTTTCGGGTAAGAAGAACGCGTTCCCGATGGTGATACAAGACATATTGTAATGAAAACCTAATGCGCTAACGGATGTCACATAAGCAACAGAAATGTAAATATGGCAGTCCCAGTCATGTTCACAAACAATAAATAAAATCTTTTTTTCCCTACAAAATAACATATTCATTACTACTTACCTATTTGGGTCTATACGCATGTTTTCATGTATACATTTCACTGAACAAAAGTCAGTTATTTGCTTATGCCCACTATATGCTTTAGTTTAATATATTATTAATATATTTCAGTTATGGCATGAAACCTACCAAGTATTCCGCAAAACAGCTGTCATGTTCATCAAGGGTGTAAATACATATCTGGATGGAAAGTAAGTGACACACATACTGATAAATGAGTGGTGCCTTAGAAAAGTAAGTGACACACACACTGATAAATGAGTGGTGCCTTAGAAAATAGAAAAACAAGTATAGAGTTGAAAAATAAATTAATAATAATAAAAACTCAGCAACTTGCTTTTATTAGTTTAAACTTATTTATTTTACATCGATTGTAGCGAAAGCTCTATGAACTTTTTTTAATCTCTCTCGATGTCTTCCTGGGTAGAACCAGTACTAAGCAAATGCAGATAAGTGTCTTGCTCAGGGACACAGCACAATGGTCATGGATCCAATGCTGTACCACTAGATCACAGTGCTCCACAATAATTTTAATCATTTAGTATTAATCTTAATACATAGGCAATTTTGCCATATATAATAAACAGATGCGTATGTTTTCCCAAATGAGAAATTGTGTGATTTTTGTCTCGCCTTTTGAAAAAAAAAAGAGACAAAGGCGCCGCTAATGTTGGCGGGCTCGACGGCGTCAACATATTGTATTATAATTTTTTTGTCCTTGGGAGTAGAATGTTTAAATTTCATATATAACCTCCTGGTTATTGTCCGTTTTAATGCCAATAACTTTCAGCCCTCCAACTGACCCTGGGTCCGAGTCGAGGTCACCTAAATACATGTACCGTCACCAAATTTTAACGCAAATATTGACGGTACATGTATTTAAGTGACAGTTGTTGGAGGGCTGGAAGTTATTGGCATTAAGAAGGACAATGACCAGGAGATTATATATGAAATTTGAACATTCTACTCCCAAGGACAAGAAAGTTACAATGCAATATGTTAGCGTTAAGATTTTGGTTAAGATTTTTGTTAGGGTTTTGGTTAAGATTTTTGTTAAGGTTTTGGTTAAATTGTGTGTTAAAGTTCTTATAACTTTGTAGTCCTTTGGAGTAGAGTGTTCAAATTTCATATATAACATCAGAGGTTATTGGTCTTCTTATTACAGTAACTATCAGCCTCCAGCTGTGTCAAGGTCAGTTGCCTCTCAAATACATGTACCGTCTCCAAACAAAATGTGTTAAAGTGCGTTAAATTCTTATAACTTTTTTGTTCTTTGTAGCGGTGTGTCAAATTTCATATATAATCTCCTTGTCATTGTCCTTCTTAATACCAATAACTTCCAGCTCTCCAACTGACCATGGGTCGGAGTCAAGGTCACTTAAATACATGTACCGTCTTCAAAAAATGTGTTAAAATGTGCGTTAAATTATTTCCAAGTTTCACAATACATATACCATCTCCAACTATAACATGTACAATACAGTTTTACAGATATCACTGCACATAATTATTGTTATTTTATTAACTACCAACCACTGAACTGACCCTTGACCCTGGGTCAAGCAATTAGTCCAATAGTATTGATTTTTGGATTATATGTCTTTGCTCTAAATAAAAGACAATCACTACTACATTATATGCTCACATGTACATAGAAGAAATAAAGAATTGCTATTTCTTGAAATTTAAGAATTCATAACAATTGAGTAAAACATGCCAATTCATCCACTTTCATATTAGTACATTACATTACATTAATTATAATATGCAGGACATTTTCCCAGTATGTTTAGATTAAAAAGCAATTTAAGCTGATAAGTGATATAATTGAAGCAATTACAGTATACAGCATACATATTACTGCAACTGGGTAATTTGATACTCCAGTAAAAGTTTATCATGTGGAAACTGTATTATAAATTCTCTTAAAGGTACACATGACAATCTGAATGTTTTAAAATCACAACCATTTTCTGCATAACTTGCATTTGTTCAATCATAAATATTAATAACACTAAAGTAAATATGAAGTAAATTAATTTACATATAATTAACTGTTGATAATAATGCACCAATAATATATGTTCAACTTATGGTAAAATCGGTGAGAAACATTGAAAACTAAATTTATTTATATGCAAGGAGGTTTAAAGTGAATATGATACTGGTATATAAATCGAAACAATAATTGCAATGATTGATAAACACTTCAAGATTGCCATATGTCCCTTTAAGATAATGAATGAATGAATGTATACAATTTGCCATTTATACCATTGTAACATACTGCCATGTTATAAAACCAGCCACATAATTACATTAATTTTAATATGAGCTGACATTTCTTGATAAAACATGATACATGCAGATTAATTAACATGTCAGTTCCTGAAACAATACAAGTTGGAAAATTGATGCAATTTTAAATCAAGTACAATGTGTAGTTTCTGCAGATAACTATCAGCCAGTACATCAGGCTTTGGGGCCTAATTTGTTTAAAACATAAAGTATAAACTTATCAATTTAAATAAAGCGTGAAGTAGTTAATAAATATAGATAGAATATTAACAGTTTCCTATAATACACCATAACAAAAATTATAATTTACAACAAATCTTTAAGTTCATAGAGTATGCACTTTGCATAATGTTCATTATAGACTTTGCCTATTCAATTACTGTAATGATGTTGTCTCATTCAGTTTTAAATGTTTGAATCCTGATAATAATGCTGGACCTTTACAGATGATGAACTTTTGTGTTGTTTTAATCAAGGAATTGTATTGCATGCCACAGTTGTGTTAACTGAATTATTAATAGATGCATCAACATTCAAAATTGAAAGACATTTTCTATAGTTTTTTCTGCATAACAGATTTTCTTTAAAATGTTGTACAGTAAGTCTGTTATATATATAGACAGAAAAGGCAAAAACAATGGTAGGTCACCATGATTGTTAAATTTTAAAAAATAATTTGTAATGCCACCGTCATGTCAATCTGTCCAAAAAGTTCAACAAGTCCATGAAATAGCTAAATAAGACATTTTTGAAGTCTAATCATTGATTCATTGGTCACAATTCTGCTAAAATTGTGTTAAAGTATAGAACATTTAATTACAATAACATTTATAGCTCATCTTTATGTAAAACCTATATCTTTTTGCAAAATATGTTGAGACCATTACCACAATTTAGCCCATAATGATACAATTTCCTTTTTTTTGTATGTTCCCAATAATGGATTTTTTTTAAACTTTCTAAGCACATAGTTTAACATATATAAAAACAAAATGTGCAATAAAAATGATAGGTCCCGATGCTTGTTTAGAAAAAGAATTTGAAACCCTACCCCTAAGTTTTGTATGAAATTATATAGAAATGGTATTTTTCCTTTTTTGTTATGTTCCTAATAACAGAATTTGTTCAAACTTCCTAGGCACTTATTTGAACATATATTTAGACAATATATTAAATTAAATTTATAGGTCCCCATGCATATTGAGATTTAATATTGGTTTTTGGAACCGTACCATTATGCTTAAATTTTTTAATTTTGTTGGAATTTTTACAAAATGCTATATTTTTCCTATTTTATGTATCTAAAAATAGGCCTTTATTTAAATAAAGACAATAAAAAATAAATAAAAATAAATAAATAAAAAAAAAATTCAAAAAAAGAATTCAAAAAAAATAAAAAAAAAAGACAAAAAATACAACTAGACATCAAAAGCAACATTCCTGTAAATTTGTAGAAAATACATCCAATAGTTTTAGAAGAAAAGTCGCCCAAAAAAGCTGCGCATAGAAAACTACAGCAAATGCCTTTAAGGCATGCTATTTTAAAATTAAATTAATTACCATACACATGTATACTGTTTTGGGGTAGGATTGCAAATTTATTTAAAATCAGGTCTAGGTTACATTGCACCATTGATTTTCCTTCTTTGTTTTATATAGGACGAATGTATATCAAGAGATAAAAAATGCGCATTTTTCTCCGTAGAATTTTTTCAAACACATATCAATCAAACGAACGAGCGTGCGCCAATATAAAAATTCAATAAAAACAGGGGGTCATGTATCATGTAAGAACAAGCCAATCTGTTGAATGACGTCACGTTCTATTTTGACACGTCACAGATAGATTTACTCCATTTCTACTTTCGCTTTACTGTCTATGTCAATTATAATTAAATATCTCAAACAAACACTAATCAATGTTCACAATATATCATTTGGCTGAATTATAGGTAATAATAACCAAAAGCAATCAAAAGTATGCATAGTAAGGCAGGGAAACGTTTTTTATTAGGCACTATTTGACTATACACCACGGAAGCTCAAACGCAATAGTGCAATGTAACCTCTATGGAATGGTAATGCCTGTCCATCCAACAATATTTCCATTTAACTCCACTGATGGAAAAATAAGAATGTACTGACAACAGTGCTTGACCTCGTTAACAAATACTATAAACCCTCGATTTTGTCAAGATGAAGCTCGCTTAAAACATGTATGTTAAACACATCGCTTTAGGCGAGACAACATGTTGCGCGCAACTCTTGTTTTTATAATAGTAGACACATATAATTCTCATATAAAACATTTCATATGTAGGGAGTTTCATATAATTTTCAGAATAAACTTTCTAAGTTTCATTTTTAAAACACACATAAAAAATTGTATGTCAACTTCTGTATGATTCTCATAATTATGATACTTTAAATATATGAGAACAATATTAAAGGTTTTATATACAAATCATGTACTACTCGTTTTATACAAATATCATATAATAAATATATCATAATCATATACTACTCGTTTATATAAGGATTATATAATAGATATCATATGAGAATCATATACTACTCGCTTTATATAAGTATCATATAATAGGTATCATATGAGAATCATGTACTACTCGCTTTATATAAGTATCATATAATAGATATCATATGAGAATCACGTACTACTTGCTTTATATAAGTATCATATAATAGATATCATATGAGAATCATGTACTACTTGCTTTAAATAAGTATCATATAATAGATGTCATATGAGAATCATGTACTACTCGCTTTATATAAGTATCATATAATAGATATCATATGAGAATCATATACTACTGGTTTTATATAAGTATCATATAATAGATATCATATGAGAATCATATACTACTCGCTTTATATAAGTATCATATAATAGATATCATATGAGAATCATATACTACTGGTTTTATTTAAGTATCATATAATAGATATCATATGAGAATCATGTACTACTGTTTTTATATAAGTATCATATAATAGGTATCATATGAGAATCATATACTACTGTTTTTATATAAGTATCATATAATAGATATCATATGAGAATCATATACTACTCGCTTTATATAAGTATCATATAATAGATATCATATGAGAATCATGTACTACTCGCTTTATATAAGTATCATATAATAGATATCATATGAGAATCATGTACTACTCGCTTTATATAAGTATCATATAATAGATATCATATGAGAATCATGTACTACTCGCTTTATATAAGTATCATATAATAGAAATCATATGAGAATCATGTACTACTCGCTTTATATAAGTATCATATAATAGATATCATATGAGAATCATGTACTACTCGCTTTATATAAGTATCATATAATAGATATCATATGAGAATCATGTACTACTCGCTTTATATAAGTATCATATAATAGAAATCATATGAGAATCATGTACTACTCGCTTTATATAAGTATCATATAATAGATATCATATGAGAATCATGTACTACTCGCTTTATATAAGTATCATATAATAGATATCATATGAGAATCATGTACTACTCGCTTTATATAAGTATCATATAATAGGTATGATATGAGAATCATGTACTTCTCGCTTTATATAAGTATCATATAATAGATATCATATGAGAATCATGTACTACTCGCTTTATATAAGTATCATATAATAGATATCATATGATAATCATATACTACTCGCTTTATATAAGTATCATATGAGAATCATATACTACTCGCTTTATATAAGTATCATATGAGAATCATATACTACTCGCTTTATATAAGTATCATATGAGAATCATATGCTACTCGCTTTATATAAGGATTATATAATATATATCATATGAGAATTATATACTACTGGTTTTATATAAGTATCATATAATAGATATCATATGAGAATCATATACTACTCGCTTTATATAAGTATCATGTAATAGATATCATATGAGAATCATATACTACTCGCTTTATATAAGTATCATATAATAGATATTGTATGAGAATCATGTACTACTCGCTTTATATAAGTATCATATAATAGATATCATATGAGAATCATGTACTACTCGCTTTATATAAGTATCATATAATAGATATCATATGAGAATCATGTACTACTCGCTTTATATAAGTATCATATAATAGATATTATATGAGAATCATGTACTACTCGCTTTATATAAGTATCATATAATAGATATCATATGAAAATCATGTACTACTCGTTTTATATAAGTATATGAGAATCATGTACGAACCATATGATACTTATGTGTGGCAACATTGGTAGTGTATATATGACAATGTTGTAGATATGAGACGGCTTTGGCATACCTGTTACATTCATATTTGTTGTCCGGGCAGTTGAGAAAGAGGAACGAGCGAGCGGGTCTTTCAGAACCAAAAATCAATGCATTCTTCCTGAGACAGACATTGCTGGTAGGTTGTAACATATTAGCAGCCATTTTCTTTTTTGTTGTTAAAAGGATTTCAATGGAGCTCAAATGTCCATTAACTTTAACGAGTATTTTAACATGTTTTAACAGGAAATTTGTTGAACAAAAGCTTTTGACTAAGGTAAAAAAGCGTAACTGATAGTTAACAATTCTCCGTTAACAGGTGAAATCTCGTTAGCTTCTTTGAACAACTGGGCCAGTATTGCTTGGATACAAATCAGTTGGAATGTCATTTAATTTTAACACATAAATTCAGAACTGTAGATATTTTCTGACTGCATGAGTATTTACTCCGACAGCAGATTCAAAATAAATCAGTATTAAACAAGGAACACGTTCAGAGTAGAAACTATTTTTAAATAGTTCATACTTTCAAAGTGAATGAACAAATTAATATATACAAATTTTTAAAACCACCATTTTTGTTTTAAATAACTAAACACTTTGTGATCTTTGTTCATAATAGCAATCTTTAAAAATTGAGGGTATTGATAAAAAAAGATTTGTCAAGGTTAGTGACAAATGCCCCCGAAGTAACATTTGACCTCTAAGTGTGACCTTGACCTTGGAGCCACGGACCTGGATTTTGTGCGCAATACGTCGTCTGGTTGTGGTGAGGACTTGTGCCAAGTTATTTGAAAATCCATCCAGGAATTCCAGAGTTATTGACCGGACACGATTTGACTTTTGACCTCTAAGTGTGACCTTGACCTTGGGGACACATACCTGGATTTTGTGTGCGACACATCGTCTTGTTGTGGTGAGCACTTGTGCCAAGTTATTTTAAAATCCGTCCAGGAATGCCAGAGTTATTGACCGGTCATGATTTGACTTTTGATCTCTATATGTGACATTGACCTTGGAGCCACGGACCTGGATTTTATGCGCGACACGTCCTCTTGTTGTGGTGAGCATTTGTTCCAAGATATTTTAAAATCCGTCCAGGACTGCCAGAGTTATTGACCGGACACAATTTGACCTTTGATCTCTAAGTGTGACCTTGACCTTAGAGTCACGGACCTTCATGTTGTGTGTGACACGTATTGTTGTGGTAAGCACTTGTGCCAAGTTATTTGAAAATCCGTCCAGGAATGCCAGAGTTATTGACCGGACACAATTTGACCTCTAAGTGTGACCTTGACCTTGGGGCCACAGACCTGGATTTTGTGCTCGACACATCATTTTATTGTGGTGAGCACTTGTGCCAAGTTATTTGAAAATCCATCCAGGAATGCCAGAGTTATTGACCGGACACGATTTGACCTTTGACCTATGTTTGACCATGACCTTGGAGCCACGGACCTGGATTTTGTGCGCGACACATCATGTTGTTGCGGTGAGCACTAGTGCCAAGTTATTTCAAGACCGTCAAGGAATCCAGATGTATTGACTGGACAAGATTTGACCTTTGGCCTCTAACTGTGACCTTGACCTTAGAGCCACGGACCTGGGTTCTGTGCGCGACACGTCGTGTTGTTGTGGTGAGCACTTTTGCCAAGTTATTTGAAAATCCGTCAAGGAATGCCAGAGTTATTGACCGGACACGATTTGACCTTGACTTCTAAGTGTGACATTGACCTTGGAGCCACAAACCTGGGTTTTGTGCGCGACACGTCGACTTGTTGTTGTGAGCACTTGTGCCAAGTTATTTGAAAATCTGTCCATGAATATCAGAGTTATTAACCGGACACGAAAGCAGTTTATTTTGACCTTTGACCTCTAAGTGTGACCTTGACCTTGGAGCCACGAACTTGGATTTTGTGCGCGACACGTCGTCTTAATGTGTTGAGCAATTGTGCCAAGTTATTTGAAAATCCGTCCATTATTGTCAGAGTTATGAATCGGACACGATTGTACAGACGAACGAAGGGACTGGCGGACTCTGTTAAATAAAATGTATAGTTTATATTAAATATACAGCAACTGGCTGAGATTGACGAGATAAACAACACATAACATGATTTATTGCATACACAATTACAAGCTCCGTTTACTTTCAATGTAACAGGAAACGTCAATATTCGCCAATATTGGGTGTGTAATGTATACACGTTCGTGATTGGTGCAATGTTCTGTTAATGTCAAAGAAGATATGTCACATGACGTAAACAATGTCGATTTCATTTTGAAAATTCCCATTATGTAACAACAATAATTATGTTTATTTCAAATAAATTATTTTGATGAAAATTAAATGTTAAAACCTATTGTTTTGTTCTAATTCTTCGTTTTTATAATAAAAATGCGTATGCAATAAAAGGGTTATTAGATTTGTATTGGGATATATGCACTCGTAAAGTCGCGCAATAATAATACGCAAAAGAACTCGTTCATATATCCCAATACAAATCTAATAACTTATAAATAAGGATTATTCCATTTAAAATCACACAGGACCCCAAGGAAGGCACTTTAATAAACATCTATGGGTGGACCCAATTTCTCAAAATTTGCTTCTTTAAACTCAATTTTGCATCTATGGGTGGGTGTTCATTTTCAAAAGTGCCTTTCTGGGGTCCCATGTATGTTTTAATGTAATAGCCCAAACTTGTTTATTCTATTAGTTACCCACCTTTTTTTAGACAAATTGAGACCCTGTTTACTTTTGTGCAGCCCTTACATCATTTGAATCGTGCATTTGGCAAAGATGGGGTGAATCTCAAGTTGATTGACTCCATACTCAGACACTAATACAGTGACCTGTGTTTTCAACGGTGACTTGAAGTAGTTATGTTAGTCGCAGCAATCCACACAGGACAATCAAATAGAAATAATAAATCTCTCGTGGGTTTATTTTATATCATTTTTGAAATTTCAATTATTATATTTTGAAAAATAAAAATCTAAAACTGTCAAAAATAAGCCTGTTGGAATCTTACAAGTATATATTAGACACCAATGACACAACATATTCAAAATCACCAATGCTTTATTTCCTATAGACATTCGACTTTTCGTGAAAAAGTCCATTTTTAGGTCATTTTGACCAAATCCGAGAAGATTCCAATATTTTCAAAGTCTAATAATATGTGTCTGCAGATTCACATATTTATGAAACTTTGCAGAAAGGTTTCACACATATCATATATTCAGAAAAAAATTATAACTGCCTTCTCACTATGGAATAAGAGAACCCATATTTGATTTACCTCTTAAGGTCTGAAATCAGAGGAAAAAAGACCCGATGCAGGGTAATAAATACCGTCATTTAATTTTTCTTGCCGGGGAGGTGGGTGAGGGTTCGAGTAAGCAAACATTTTAGATAAATACAATATGTCTGGTTGGTCAAGTAAATAAATACAGGTAGATAAAGATGTATCCATTGCTTGTATGAGATATGAGGAGTGAGTGCTTGGTGATACTGTTTAGGTAGGAGTTCTCAAGTATATAGTTTGAATCTCATCACATACAAAAATCTAGTATGCAAACATGTTGTGACTGCCCATACATGTATGTAGAGACATGTGTCACGATCCGAGAAGACCAACAGAACCAACCATATGCATTTATTGTTAGTAGTGAGAGTTACCAGGGGAGACCAAGTCCTCATGTTAACCTTTCTATTGTTAGTAGTGAGAGTTACCAGGGGAGACAAGTCCTCATGTTAACCTTTCTATTGTTAGTAGTGATAGTTAGCAGGGGAGACAAGTCCTCATGTTAACCTTTCTATTGTTAGTAGTGAGAGTTACCGGGGGAGACAAGTCATCTTGTTAACCTTTCTATTGTTAGAAGTGAGAGTTACCAGGGGAGACAAGTCCTCATGTTAACCTTTCTATTGTTAGTAGTGAGAGTTACCAGGAGAGACAAGTCCTCATGTTAACCTTTCTATTGTTAGTAGTGGGAGTTACCGGGGGAGACAAGTCTTCTTGTTAACCTTTCTATTGTTAGAAGTGAGAGTTACCGGGGGAGACAAGTCTTCATGTTAACCTTTCTAATGTTAGTAGTGAGAGTTACCAGGAGAGACAAGTCCTCATTTTAACCGGTCTATTGTTTCAGCATATTAACGACGACATTACTGAAAAGTTCGAGAAACAGTGTGAAGTTAATGACCTTCTGACACTCATGACGATCCTCGTGTTGCCATGCCTAAAAACACTGGTGCAGTCTGACTTCCAGAAAGACGTCACTGCAGTTGAAGAAATACGGGAAAAATGGTGCTCCTTCCTTGGGCAGGAGATGGCTGGTAATGTCTTGTATAGATTGTCCATTTTTTGGTACCTTTAAATACAAATAACTTTTGAATATCAATATTTTTCCGTCTTCATAGAAAAATAATGGGTAAATTTACCATAAGTGACATTTCCAAAGCATACAGGCATATCTCCAAACCTTTCTGAAACTTGCTACACATGTCAACGTAGTAGTCTTGTTTGTCGACTTTTGATATAAGTCCGTATTTTAAAGGGACTGGAGGCGATATGTAAGAATGATTCGTGTCAATTCCAAATACAAACGAAACCCCTCGCAATGTGCTTCAGTTTCATTTAAATCATGCGCATAATTTAATTAGCCTTATGTAAACTTCAGTTTGAATATTGTTTATTAAAATTTTAGTCTGCAAAACTCATTGAGTCGGTTAGATTTTGTTCTAAATATTAATTTAAATGAGGTTTATTTTGCTTACAATCGTACAAATAATTAAAATAAATTGTATTTGATCACAAAATAAGAATTTAGAGTGCCCATTTGAATTATTAATTAACGTTAGCAGTGTCATCTAGTTTTCCAGACGAAACATTTTCGTTAAAATAATAAAATTGTAGGGATCAGTGGGCCTAGTTTATTGGATATACACATTGATATGAAACAAAGTTATTAATCGTTTTATTCATATTTTGATTGACGTTCATAATTCTCCAAGATAGTCCCTTTGAGAGAAAACAGAAAACAAATAAAAAAATCAACCTGCCTACGCTGTTTGTGAGAGGCAAGAAGGGAATCTGAAACACAACTAAAAAAAGTCTCTTTTGTCTCGACTTTTCGAAGAAAAAAGCGAGACATAGGGTTCACTTTTCCGGCTGCGAAGGCGAAGGCGCCGTCAACACTTGGTTTTAAACTTGTTTGGAAGGTATATATCTCCAATACCGTCAAAGGTATTGCTTTGAAACTTTGTATGAACTTTCGTCGGAGTAACCCCTTATACTTTCACTAAGCCCCAACCCACCAATGACAGAACTTAGTCAAATTTTCTTGGTTAAAGTTTTTTGGAAGGTATATATCTCCAATACCGTCAAAAAAGGTATTGCTTTGAAACTTTGTATGAATATTTCCTGGGATAACTCCTTACACTACCAATTAGCCCCACCCCACCAACGACCTTGACCTTGACTTTAAAGACAACAGAACTTAGTCAAGTTTTCTTGGTTAAAGTTTTTGGTTAAAGTTTTTTGGAAGGTACATATCTCCAATACTTTCAAAGGTATTGCTCTGAAACTTTGTATGAACATTCACTGGGGTAACCCCTTACACTTTCACCAAGCCGTACCCCATCAATGACCTTGACCTTGACTTTAAAGAAAACAGAAACTACTCACATTTTCTTGGTTAAAGTTTTTTGAAAGGTATATATCTCCAATACGACAACGGAGAATAATGAAAAATGACGGAGTAAATGAAACTTGTCATATCCAAAAATAAACTTGTTGCGACCCATTCAGAATTCTCGGGCGATCCAAAAGGTGACGGAGATGGGCGAACGCTAATGCATCATTTTTGACAACAACATTTACTGTGATAACCGTTACCGTAATATGCTGAGTTTGCCGAATGTAAAACTGCACAAATTTATTATGTTATACTATCTATCTCCTCTTTTTCAGTCAACAAAACAGAACTTTTACAAGACTTTTTATCTAAATTATTTGAACTTCCATTGGACTTACGGTTGCCCCACCAGCCTAGTTTACGGAATGAAAACTTTCAGAATATGCACAAACAATACACATATGTGATGGCAAAGACGCAAGAGTATGGTTATATTGAAAGAGTGTTAAAAAATTCATGATGCTTCACATGGTACTGGTTGGATCTTACTGAAGAAGATGGTAGATTGCAAATGGTTTCCATGGAGATGGTTGACTGAAAATTAATTCCATGGAGATGGTTGACTGCAAATTAATTCCATGGAGATGGTAAACTGCAAATTGTTTCCATGGAGATGGTCGACTGCAAGGAGATGGTTGACTGCAAATTGTTTCCATGGAGATGGTTGACTGCAAATTGTTTCCATGGAGATGGTTGACTGCAAATTGTTTCATAATTTCATTTTCCAAGGAGATAAAAACTAAACTACAAGAAAGTTCTGAAAACATTAACAGTCCTGATTCTGTGTAACAATGTGTGGATAAAATTTAAGAATATGCAAGCAGGAGGTTAATGAAGAATATTGCAATTACAAATAGGCTCGACTACAACTGGTTACAATAGAGATGGGCAGCAGCATTATATAGGAGTGTTCATTTCACATGTATTTAGAAACTATATGGTGATAAAGTAATGCTAAAGAAATTACTATGAAAATATCTGTCTTGAACGGCCACACTACATAGTTCCGATTCATACTCTGGGCTCCACCCACTTCATTTGCATATCAAGTTGTTTGTAAATTTATAAATTACCCTGAATCCTGTATGTCTGTTAAAGGCAGAATATGATTATTAACATATAAACTGAAACAGTTGACGAAGCACTCGGAAGCATTACAACTTAGAGAATTACGCTAACAAATAAATTGAATAAAATTAAACTGTACACACTATGTCGAATAAACATTTGTGTACTAATTATGCTTTATCCTCTACATGCTGTGACGACGCTAAGCACAACACAGGAAGTATGCAGATCCAGATGGTTTATTTATAGCACAGGTAATGTTTATGTAAACACAAGAATTAAAAGTCGGCGTGCCTTTTTAATGAAGCGTACGTTTCTAATCAGTAGTTTCTATTAATGGCTTGGTACATTGGGGAATTTAATGCAAATTTGACAGTAATTATATTCACAAATACTTGACACAAAGTCTCTATCATCTCCGATAAGGTTAACAATAAGCATATTCTGACTTTAAGCTACATTATTTGGAAAAGAGTAAAGACCGGGCAAAATCACATAAATGGTCAATATACAATCTCAAAATGAAAAGTTTAGACTATTCAAGCATATAGATATGTTGAAAGTTAACTCCATCAGTGTAACAGAAACCCTTGAGGACTTGTCTGATATGTTCATTTGATATAAAACATGTCCGAAATGGAGAATCCATAATTTTAAAGAAGTTTGAATAACATTATATAAGCCTTATAAACGGTGAGATCTCCCTCAACCTAGAAGAAATAGCATTTTCTTTTAAAGCCTCATCATTCATCACATTGTTTAGGTTATTTCAAGCTGTTGCAATGGGTATTTTGTTCAGGATTTAGTGGATTGTTAATTTTATTAAAAGGTCTATAATGTAATGCTAATGTTTTATGTTCAAAACTTTACATCATGTATATAATCTACACATTCAAGCTTTATCTATTGCAGTGTATATACGGTCATTCCTAATGTATTTATTGTGATCAAAATTATACTTGTATAAGAAAATAATTCAGTGACAAACTGATAAATTGTTCCTGATTTTACCAGATTTCGATTGACAATTATTTTTAATAACCGAATAAACAAATAAAATTCTTAAAGATATTTATTATACCTATTTTACCGAAATAGGCTTTTTAAATGTAGAGATTTCACAAAAACACAATTTTTTAAGGTCGAACGGGAACTATGAATAAGGTATAACACTGTTTATATGTCATAATGTCTATTAGATAATTCAGTTATAATAAGAAAAACAAATTTAACAGGTCTTGTTTATTAACATTGTTTTATATTTAGTTTTAAACTATCTTATCCTGCCCATTGTGTCGCAGGATGCTGTTATCCTGCCACGTGTGTGTTGTAGGATGCTGTTATCCTGCCACGTGTGTGTTGCAGGATGCTGTTATCCTGCCCACTGTGTTGCAGGATGCTGTTATACTGCTCAGAGTGTTGAAGGATGCTGCTTGTTGTGTTGCAGGATGCTGTAATCCTGCCCAGTGTGTTGCAGGATGCTGTTATCTTGCCCAGTGTGTTGAAGGATGCTGCCTGTTGTGTTGCAGGATGATGTTATCCTGCCACGTGTGTTGCAGGATGCTGTTATCCTGCCACGTGTGTTGTGGGATGCTCTTATCCTGCCTCGTGTGTTGCAAGATACCGTTATCCTGCCTCCTGTGTTGCAGGATACTGTTATCCTGCCTCGTGTGTTGCAGGATACTGTTATCCTGCCTTGTGTGTTGCAGGATACTGTTATCCTGCCTCCTGTGTTGCAGGATACTGTTATCCTGCCTCGTGTGTTGCAGGATACTGTTATCCTGCCTCGTGTGTTGCAGGATGCTCCCCGTGTGGTTGCCGGGGTAGAATACAACCACTGCAATCTCACAAACACACCATCACATGCAGAGGGGTAGGACTCCCCCCCCCCCCCATTTATATTCATTTTGTCATTTTTTATAATGCTCATTCAAGATCTTTATCACGACACCACGTATGAAAACGTGGCTCCATCATAAATGGAGTGTCTGCTATAGGATTTTCAGCAATTCTGCAGTTCTACAGGTGAGAATTTTCTAAGCCCATTATCCATATTTTATCTTGATGTAAATGGAGGATGAGCCTGGCACGTTCATTCCTGTTAGGCGATATATAACCTTTCATGTGTTGGTGCGCCTTAATACCCAATTCAATTCCAAGTGTTGCAGGATGCTTATATCCTGCCTCGTGTGTTGCAGGATGCTGTTATCCTGCCCAGTGTGTTGCAGGATGCGGTTATCCTGTCCAATTTAATTTTGATGTTTTATGCCAACAAGTCGTTGATTAAACTATTCTTACATGTTATGATCTGTTTGTGTTTATTTAAAGTTTATTGGCGTCTACTGAAGTCAGTCTGTCTGTCCGTCTGTGTAGACAGACACAACCTCTCCCGCTCTATAATTATTCATACAAGCACATACCTGGAGACATTGACTAAATATGTGTTCATACATGTAGACTTTGACTAAACATGTGTTCATACATGTAGACTTTGACTAAACATGTGTTCATACATGCACATACGTGTAGACATTCACTAGACATGTGTTCATACATGCTCATGCATGTAGACATCGCCTAAACATGTGTGCATACATCTATACATTGACTAATTGACTAAACATGTGTTCATACAATGTCATGCACATATGTGTAGACATTGACTAATCATGTGTTCATACATGCACATACGTGTAGACATTGACTAATCATGTGTTTATACATGCACATATGTGTAGACATTGACTAAACATGTGTTCATACATGCACATATGTGTAGACATTGACTAAACATGTGTTCATACATGCACATGCGTGTAGACATTGACTAAACATGTGTTCATACATGCACATACATGTAGACATCGACTAAACATGTGTTTATACATGTAGACATCGACTAAACATGTGTTTATACATGTAGAAATCGACTAAACATGTGTTTATACATGTAGACATCGACTAAAAATGTGTTCATACATGCACATACATGTATACTTTGACGAAACATGTGTTCATAAATGTATACATTGACTAAACATGTGTTCATACATGTAGACTTTGAAATTTTGATAGGATCAATTAGACATCAAGAACAACATTCCTGTGAAGTTTTATGAAAATCCGTCAAGTAGTATCAGAGGAGTATTCGCTAAAAACGTTTTACTATATAACTCTGTGTAACAAAGATGGCCGCTGGCAGCCATGTTTAACATCGAATCAAACAATTTTCGACAAGGACCAACATCATTTCATGCTGATCATTTTAGAAAAAGTCCCATATCAATATCACTTACTTGTTTTTTTAATCTAATTTTAGCTTTGGCGGCCTTCTGGGATTTCACATCAAATTGAATTGTTTGCTAGGATCAACTAAAATCTATATTTAGCCGTGGAGGCCATTTTGAAATTCCGGCCAACCTGAAATTTTGCTAGGATCAATTAGACATCACATGCAACATTCCTGTGAATTTCATGAACATCCGTCAAGTAGTTTCAGAGGAGTAGTAGCTACAACTGTTTACTATATAACTCTTTATAAACAAAGATGGCCACTGGTAGCCATGTTTAACGCCGAATCAAAACGATTTTCGACAAGGACAAACGTCAAAGGATCAATTCGACATCAAGAGCAATATTCCTATGAAGTTTCATGAAAATCAGTCGAGTAGTTTCAGAGGAGTAGTCGCTACAACGTTTTACTATATAATTCTATGTAAACAAAGATGGCCGCTGGCAGCCATGTTTAACATCGAATCAAAACGATTTTCAACAAGGACCAACATCATGTCATGCTGATCATTTTAGAAAAAGTCCCATATCAATATCATTTATAGTTTTCAAGAAGTAGTCGCTACAATTTTGTTTTTAAAAAATATTTTGATTCGACAGTAAACATCTTTGATTTTCATGAAACTTAACAGAAATGTTGCTCTTGGTGTCTCGATGATCCTAGCAACATTTCAGGTCGGCCGAAAAATCAAGATGGCCGCCATGGCTAAAAATAGATTTTTTAAAAACAAATTTGTTTCGACTACTTCTTGAAAACTGTAAATGATATTGATATGGAACTTTTTTTAACATGATCAGCATGAATTGATGTTGGTCCTTGTTGAACATTATTTGGATTTGACATTAAACATGGTTGCCAGCGGCCATCTTTGTTTGCATAGAGTTATATATAAAAACTTGTAACGACTACTCTGAAACTACTTGACAGATTTTCATGAAACTTCACAGGAATGCTGATCTAGCTATCAAAACTTATCAGTAGAGCTTCAAGGTCATTGACCTCTTGTTTAAGATATTGATTTTTGTTTGTCTGTGCACAAACTTCACTATGATTGGCCTGCACTTGTTTTTATCGAATTTTCCATTCTATCGATATTGCTTTTGGAGTCAAAGGTCAAGGTCACTGACCTTATATGGAAATATGACTTCCACATGATAAATCCATGATAAATCCAAAAACGTTACATCTACACTTATGAAACTTTATAGGTTCATTGCTCTTGTTGAAAACAGGAACCCGATTTCTTTTGAGCCAAGTGAGCCCAGTAAGCCCAGTAAGTCAAAGGTCAAGGTCACATTGACCTTATTTTGAAATATGCATTCCACACAATACATTCAAAGCCGTAACACCTACACTCATACAACTTCATAGGTACAGTGCCCTAGTTGAGTGGAGGTACCCTGTTGTATTGTGGGCCAGTAGGTCAAAGGTCAAGGTCCCAGTGACCTTACCTGTAATCATGCATTCCGCACAATAAATTCAAAACCGTAATACTTACCCTCATAAAACTTCATAGGTACATTGCCCTAGGTAAAAGGAAAAATCGTGTTGTTTTTGGTGCCAGTAGGCCAAAGGTCAAGGTCACCATGACCTTATATGGAAATAGTCATTCCATCTGATAACTTTGAAATCATAATAACCACACTTATGGGGTACATTGCCTTTGGTGAGAGGAGGAACCCTATTGATTATGGTTCAGTGGGACAAATTTCAAGATGGCCATGACCGTATATGGAAATAGGCATTCCTCGCGATAACTTCGAAACTATAACACCCACACTCAAGAAATTTCATAGGTATATTGACTTTGGTGAGAGGAGAAACTCTATTGAATTTGGGTCATTTGGTCAAAGGTCAGGGTCACCGTGACATTATATGGAAATATGTATTTCGTGGGATAACTTCAAAACCATAACACCTACACTCATGAAACTTCATAGGTACATTGTCCTTGGTAAGAGACAATATTGTATTTCATTGGGGTTAGCAGGTCAATGACCTTATGTGGTAATATGCATTCTGCGCAGTGACATCAAAACCATAACAACCCAACTGATGAAAAGTTATATGTGCACTGACGTTGGCAAGAGAAAGAACCTTATTGTCTTTGGGGTCAGTTGGCCAAATGTCAAGGTCACCATGACCTTATATGGAAATACACATTCCGCCAAATAACTGTGAAACCATAACACTCACACTCATGAAACTTCAAAGATACATTGCGTTTGGTCAGAGAAAGAACCCAGTTGCTTTTGGGGTCACTAGGTCAAAGGTCAAGGTCACTAGTACATATTCCGAGTATTATACCAGGAGTATAATACCTACACGTATTTAACTTCATTGGCGCATTGTCCTGGGTCAGAGGAGGAAGCCTATTACTTTTGGGTTCAGTAGGTCATCAAGGTCACATTGAACTGAATCCTAAGCAATTGTCCTCACTGTAACTTGTAACTATTAGACCTACACTTTTGAAACTTTGCAGAAATAGTACCCATGTTAAAACAACAACCTCTATTAATGTTAAGCTTAGTAGGTCGGATGTCAAGGTATTTTTGACCTGATCATGACAAATTCCTTCCCAGGTGTTATTCACGAATATTTGATCTACAGTCTTGAAATTTTCTAATAGTGCTCTTAGTTAAACAACATCCCCTATCAGTTATTTGTTTGTTAGAAGGTCAAAGGTAAGGTTTACATTGACTTGACACCTAGGAAGAAATGCTTTAAACATTAAATCTTTAGGAAACGGGCATATAATACCCCGTTAGACGGCGCTCTTGTTAGATTATTCTTGTACATAATGATTTATGAACCCTTCTTGGACACTTGGAAGTAATCGCCCACATATATGGCATCCTCATTCCAGTGAGCATACCATATGAAAAAAGCTATACTTAGTGTAGATCTAACTATGACACCAGATGACCAACACAATTGGTTTAAACATATATTATGTCGAATTAGTGCATACATACATTTAACAGCATGTTAAATAAAGGATTGGAACGAAAAAAAACTTATAGGGTTTCTCTCCGTTGAAATCAAGTATGTATAACAGCTACGGAACATAGATAGATATGAACCAATTGGTTAGAATTATTGTAACTATTCAGTGTCACATTGGTTACAGTTAATATTTGCTTCAATTTAAAAAAAAAAACTTTATAAAAGAAATTAAAGAATAATGATGATAGATCGTGGAAAACAGGAAAACATAAAAAGTAATTCGAACAAAAGACAAACTCACTCAAAAAAGAAAACAAAAGGAAAGTAAAAAGGACTACATATAGTTGTGTTGAACAACAGGTGGACACTGGGGATCAGAAGGAGGAGTACTCCATGAGACACAGCAACATAGACGGGCAACCACAGACAGCAATCATTTTTACACACTCTGCCAGAAAAGAAGCGTTTACTTTTTATGATATACTTTTGCACAGCTTCAAAGATTGAAACGTTAGTGTCATAACTTTGTGAGTCATCACCGCATAAAAATGTTTGGATTATAACTGTGCAAAACGGGTTAAGGGTACGTTTAAGGTCAGTACGTATTTCGTTATAAGCAGGACAAGTGAATAAAAACTGTTGGTTATCTTCAATAATACAACTATGACAGTGTTCACTTAACGGCGATGCGATTATATTTTTTGAAACAGAAGTTCAATGAACTACATGTTGTACGTAAACGGGCGCGGAGAGTTTGTTATTTTCTATTTCCAACGTAAAAGTATGTGGGCGGTTGTATAATATTGCGATTCAAATAACGTTTAAATAAATAAATGGAATCCGTGTCTCTAATATCTTGAGGTAAGGAGTTCCACTCGCGAACTGTAGTTGGTAGGAATGATTCTCTATACAGCTTAGTTTGAGCATTTACTGTCTGAAGATTATTTTCATTTCTTAGACGATATCGTGAGGCGTCTCATACTAAGGGTGGTACCAAATTATTTCAAAATGGTTTATATCATCCCAACACTTATTAACGGAGGTACAAGTAAGAAATCTATGATTTAACACATTAAATAAATTATGTTTGTCATTGAATATCATATGCTGGAATTTAAAAAACAAAACTTCAATGATAAATGTTATAATGTTATGTGATGTGGCCCGCCCCACCAACCACAACAGCCAATTATTATTCCCCTATCATTTAACATCATCTTGAATGCTGTTATAATGTTATGTCGTGTGGCCCGCCCCACCAACCACAACCCCCAAGTATTATTCCCCTATCATTTAATATCATCATGAATGCATTAAAAAATCGCAAATAATGCATACCACTTTTTCTTCTCCTTTCTTTATTTTTATTTGTTCTAATGTTTTTCTAATGTTTTTCCTTAGGTGAACATATTAATTAAATTAATCTTTAAAAAATCCTGAACATGAGAGTGAGAATGAAGGAGAGGTTGATAATAAAATATTTGTTGATCTGTAATACCAACATTTTATTATTTAAGCAAGGTGTGAAGAGGGGTGGTCCTCCCCGACCCTCTCATACCTAGGACGCGGAGTATAAACGGGCCACCGTATGTTAGTTCAAAATATTGTTTCTAAGCTGGCATATATAAATGCATGATACGAAACCTATAGTTCTATATATATAAAAATAAACATGCGTGATGAAGTGGGAAGTATAATTAAAAATATTCTTGTTTTCATCGATTTTTTTTTCAATTTGCATCTTTTGATCCAAAGAAAACGACATTTATAAATTGCTGATCCTTAGGGACATGTTTTTTTGCTCGGGATATCTATGAAAATACTTTAACAACGTTTAAAGCGTAAATTAAAATTTCTTCATTAGTAAAACAATCAACGTTTTCTCTTAGCTTTGTCCAATGTTCCCAAAAATTTCAAAATGTTTACTTTTCGCTCATTCCACATATTTGATTGCATATTACGTGAATAAAAAAAGATGCAATGCCAATATTATTTACTTCAGTTTTTCAGCAATTTGCTTTTTTTTTTAAATATTGCTTTTATAGCTCAGGACATCCATGAATCATGAAAATACTGTAACAACTTATCTTGTGTCTTTTTTGTATTAAATGTAAATAATTTTTCAAAATTATTTAAGAAATCAGCGATTTTTTATTTTTATTTATTTGTTGGTTTCACCCAGAAATATGAAGATGTGTATATTGTATTCATTTTAAATTTATATTTTCATGTACATGAATATAATAGACAACAATCAAAAGATTCATATCTTAAATATTGCAAATAATCATGTTTAAACAAATCATATTTTAGTTTTCAGGGATTATTGTCTCGCCTTTTGAAAAACATGCGAGACATGGGCACCGTTAATGTTGGCGGGCTCGACAGCGTCAACATATTGTATAATAACTTTCTTGTCTTTGGGAGTAGAATGTTCAAATTTCATATATAACCTCCGGATCATTGTGGTTCCTAATGCCAAGAAATACTGTTGAAAACACCATCTAATTGCAATACAATGATGAACACAAAGGAGTTCAAATATCAGGACCGCGTTAAAAATAGCAGAGAGTGCTGTATAAGGCTGCAAGGGAGGAATTTTCTAGGTCACTTTTTCACTGACGATTACACATCTTGTGTGTGTAATCCATTAATCTTACATGTATATGATTGATGTACTATACCAATCAAAGACTTCAGGACTAAAATAACGCCACTTTAAAATCGACCAAAGCTGTGTTCTATTTATAAAACTGGAAATCTACACTGGCCAATCACTGGGTCTGAAAAAGTGATAATGGCAGGGTTCATCTGTCGTTTATATTTAAACACTGTGGAGCAGTCTAGGTTGTTTGGGGAGATTTATCAGGGGAGACAATCACTGTTATTCCTCATTTTGTAAAGAATAATCATGTACCAAAACTTTGTTCATATATTTTTCGTTTTCGGCAGTTGCTGTTGTTTATATGCAACATGTTTCTCTGCTTTATATGTCAGACGTATATATCGGACAAAAGTGTTATATTATGTTGCACAAGGTTGTTTATTGTTGTTAAATGCAGATAAATTATGTTAAAAGGCAACAGCTTAGGTTGATCTGTGCTTGTTATATTCCGAGTGGCTTAAAGGGGTACATCAGGCTAAATTTTAAATAAAGCTATGAAATGACAGATTTAAAAACATGAAATGGTTCAAAGATATAGATGAAACTTTAACAGTTTCCTATAATACAGTACAATAATTAATAATTATAAATTAGGAGTCTTATCAGGACATAGAGGCATCGCCAAGTTATATATAGGTGTCACTTGGAGTACCTCGGGGACATGACTTGCCTTACATTGCAATTTTTTTTTTACCTCCAAGTTTAAAATAGCTTACCCTGCAATGTAGCCATAGTTACAAAAATACCTTCTCCGGATCTTAATTTGTATGTTAAGTGTGAATTTTTTGCAGGTTTGTGACTCATTTAGTTTATTTGTGTCAATTTAATACAGAAATTATGTACATGTTATTGAACAATTCTAAAACAAAATACCAATCCTGCTGTACTCCCTTAAATATTCTGTTAGCTTTGTAGTTGAATAGGTTGTGTGCCATAGCCTCATTATGAACATGAACATTTGAAATTCATAAGGCCAGTCTTTTTTTATTTTTAAGATTTAATACCGACCTTTCTAACGTTACCTTAAAATTTGGCAAAACTGAAAAAGAAAATGTTGCGTTTTCAAAACATGAATGCCTCCAACCTAAAAAGTTCGAATTTTATACCCACCAAAAGGTACTAAATTTTCCGATGCTATATTTGCCTCGATGAATGTATCGTAGAAGTGTTCAAATGAAAAATATTCTCGTTTTTTTGCTTTTTTTAAATATTGGTGTTATATTTGACAGAAAAGAGTTGAGATGTATACCGTGTACTAGGATGTGTCACAGCATCATTGATGCCGTTTTGTTTTCTCTTGAAATTGCTACTTGTGAATAACTTGTAAAGGGAGGATTATACGTTGATGTGCTTTTTGGTGATAAAATATATATACAATTTATTTTGTTTAAGCTGAAACACGCGTGATAAAATTAAGGTTAAACAATCAAGAAACAGTTCATCGTGAATTGAATTCAGAAGTAAATTTTAAGCTTGTTTGAATCGGTTTAAATTATCCTATATTTTCTATAGAAAATAGTTTTTATGTCAATAACACATGTTTACTTCCCATAACATTTTGAAATGATGTATTTTGTTATAGCGTGTAATCATTATGTAGTTTTAGTTTGTGTTGTTTAATGTAATCAGTATGTTTGTATCACAATAACAATATAAATATTAACTTTACCAGTCAGCCATGCAGCTGCGAGTTCTACCTTTAGTTACCATGGTTACACGGAAAAATTTATACAACTTTTTGTTTTGGGCCGTCATTTTAGTTTTCTGTTTCTTGCAAACACAAGTGCCTAAATAATAAAACATATCAATGGAAACATATTTTTTCAGGAATGTGGTCCTTAATTCCAATAAGCGATGGGAAAGCTTATATTAGCAGGATTTTATAACGGATATTTCGACAATAAAACATGTTTAAAAACATGTTTTACTGAAAAATGTGATAACCTGTTTAAAATTACCTATTAAATGTTTTAATTTGACAATATGCAAACTTTTGAAGCCGAAATAAAGGTTTTATGTCATACCCCAGCCAACCCCGTTTTCGCTTCTTTGAGAATGGGTTGGATGGGGTATGAAAGTTAATATACGAACCCCGTAATGTTAGTAGTAAATAAAAATACCTAAGTTTTGATAATCAGATGAGAAATAAATACTTTTTAAAATCGGGATCAAAATATAAAAAAAATCAAAAAAATTGTGTCTTAGATTTTCCCACCCATTGCTTTGGATGGAGTATACATTTGCATTCATTTTTGCCTTAAAAAAAATAGAAGGTACTATTTTATTTTACTACTGAGATAAAAAAATAGCTTTTATTTACAAAAATCCAGTCCCATCTGCAAATAACAAAAAAATGCTGAAATTCCTTTCACTCCTGCAAACGACGGTTTACTAAATAGTATATCATTATTAAATGACTGCCAACTAACCATATACTGGTCAGTGCAGTTTTTATTATCAGGTGGCTTGTTAGATAGAAAGACCCTGGTATTATCTGCATGACAAAACATTTTTGGAATATGAATATTGATGTCACATTTCAATAATAGGAGTATTACTAGAGTAACGTCTTCTGGCAGCTCCGTCATCTCGAGTGGACATGCCATGTCTGCAGGATATCACCAGAGGCTTTAGCCTGGATGTGGCATATTCACACAAGGTGATGCAAGCCTCCAGAAAACTGAGGTGATGCAAGCCTCCAGAACACTGATACAAGATGTAAATCACTGTGATATACATGCCTGGCGTAGTCGAAAGGAGGCTCTGTGTGGTTCCCGGGGGCCCCCGTTTGGTCACGGGGCAAAGAATAGGGCCACTGCAGATCCCTTTGGAGGGGTAGGCAGAGGGATAGAATCCCCCCAAATTCATGTTCATTTTATCATTAGCTCTACTGGCCAACGGCCAGCAGAGCTTATGGGATGGTGTGTTGTCTGTCGTCCGTCGTCCGTCTGTCTGTCGTCTGTCGTCTGTCGTCCGTTAACTTTTCTTCAAACGACTTCTCCTCAGAAACCGCTTGGCTAATTTTGACCAAACTTCACATGAATGATCCTTAGATGAATGCTTTTAAGATTTGTTAAAATTAGGTCAGTGCTACATCCAAGATGGCTGCCATTACCATATATAATCGAAACCTTAAAAAATCTTCTTCTCCAGAACAGCTGGACAGATTTCAACAGTTTTTCTTTTAAAATGATCGCCAAGGCCTAGTCTATCAAGTTTGTTCAAATAAAGTCCCCGGGATCAAAAATGGTTATGCCCCGGGGGTCCAAAGTTTGTATATTGAGGTTTTGCATGTTTTTCATATAGACATATAGGAAAAAACTTTAAAAAATCTTCTTCTCTGAAACCACAAGGCACAGAGCTCTCATGTATTACATGTAGCATCAGCTTATGGTCCTCTACTAAGTTTATTCAAATGGTGACCCTGGGGTCAAATTTGTCCCCGTCCTGGGGGTCACAGTTTTACATAGACTTATATAGGATTTTTTTTTTAAAAGTCTTCTTCTCGGAAACTACAACAGCCAGAAGTTTGATATTTTGCATTTACTATAAGCTTATGGTCCTTTACCAAGTTTGTTCAAATGGTGACCCTCGGGTCACATTTGGCCCCGCCCCAAGGGTCACATGTTTTACATAGACATTTATAGGGGAAAACTTAAAAAATCTTCTTCTCTGAAACTGCAAGAGCCAGAGGTTTAATATTTTGCATTTGCTATAAGCTTGTGGTCCTCTACCAAGTTTGTTCAAATGGTGACCCAGGGGTCACATTTGGCCCCACCCCGGGGGTCACAGTTTTACATAGGCTTGTATAGGGAAAAACTGAAAAAAATCTTCTTCTTTGGAATCACATGGCACAGAGCTCTCATGTATTACATGTAGCATCTGCTTATGGTCCTCTACTAAGTTTGTTCAAATGGTGACCCTGGGGTCAAATTTGTCCCCGCCCCGAGGGTCACAGTTTTACATAGACTTATATAGGATTTTTTTTTAAAAAATCTTCTTCTCGGAAACTACAAGAGCCAGAGGTTTGATATTTTACATTTATTATAAGCGTATGGTCCTTTACCCAACTTTGTTTAAATGGTGACCCTGGGGTTACATTTGGCCCCGCCCCAAGGGTCACATGTTTTACATAGACATGTATAGGAAAAAAACTTAAAAAATCTTCTTCTCTGAAACTGCAAGAGCCAGAGGTTTAATATTTTGCTGTTGCTATAAGCTTATGGTCCTTTATCAGTTTTGATCATATTTTTTTTTTTTTCCTTTTATTTTTTTTTCCCTTTTAATTGTTTTTCCTTTTTTTTTGATTTTTATTAACTTGGAAAATTAGCCAGATCGGACCAGTAATGGCGGAGTTATGGCTATATTTTGCCTCTTTAAGACGATAGTCACTTGCTTCATTGATGTCATAAGAGCCATATTAGCCAGTAGAGCGTCCACAGGCCCTCTTGGGCCTCTTGTATTTTGTTCATGTTCATTAAAGGTCTTCATCATGATCCCTACATTGTTTCAGGTGCTATCTCGCTCGCATCAAAAGAGCAGTGGCAGAAAAACAATAAACGTGGCTCCAGCGTAAACGGAGTTTCTATGATAGCATTTGCAGCAACTCTGCAGTTCAGGGTGAGAAGGTACTAGGCCCATTTTTCATATTTTATCTTGATGTACATGGAAGATGAGCCTGGCTTGTTCATGCCTGTTAGGCGCCATATAACCTTTTCATGTGTTGGTGCGCCTTAAAACCAAATTCAATTCAATTAGTAGAAAGGAGCTCCCAAATATATAATCCCTAACTATTTTTGTGATAAAAGGCATTTTTGAGTATTTAATGCCTGTTTTTCTGGCTGAAATGACTTTATTGACTTGTTTGTGATAGCTAAAAACCATTTGCATGGTTGTATGATGATTTTATTTGTCAACTTGACAGTTTTGAAAGTGAAAGTAGAACACATTTAAGAGGTGCCGAATAAATGCCGTTTGTTCACGGTGTCAACCAAGATCAGAATTTTATTTTCTTATATGCCACATGACACCTACTATTCTCAGCAGTTTTCTAGAGAGGCAGGTCTCATGACTAAGAACATGTAAGTGAATCTTAGTTTGAATTTCATTTTGAAAAATGGCTAACTAGAAAGCTTGGACAATATTGCATTGGACTCAATGGGATTTGATTTACTTCCGGTACACCAGAACACTTACTCTAGTAAACTTGTTTACTACACGGGTAGGCATTGATTTTATATATAGCATGTTGAACCACAAAACAGAAGTGGCGATACAGGTTTTCGCATTCAATTGTAAGAAAATGAAAGTACTACAGTGTATGTATCTATTATTGAGAGATATATAATAAAAGCTTTACTATACAGGTGTGGAATAAATATTTATATTGCCTTCTCAGTATGTTATGTATCATGAAATACATTCCATGTTGGTTATTTGATCAAAATCCTGACCCGTCTATTTTTAACGTGAGCTAATGTGATTACATGTTTTTTGTCATCTTCCGTCCATTAGCTTATTACAAACACAATAACATAAGGTTTTCTGATTTTCAGGAAATTTGACGTGGAGGTTTATTTCCATTAGATCTAAGAAGAGCTTGACAGTGAGCAAGTTAACACATGCATTTCAGAGTTACTTCCCTTAATTATTGAAAAACGTGTTGGCATGTTAATTTCAAAAATCAGGTTTCCATTTTCACCCATGACATGAAGGTTTGTTTCAAAAACATCTCTAGCAAGTTTGACAACGAGACAATGCAGTTACTGCTATTGATTATTGTAATCAATTCCAGCATGTGAACTCGGCAACTTAAGTACCGGTAAATGGTTTCCAATTTTCATCAGTGTTGTTTTGTAATTTACTGAAGTTTTGTTTCAGTAAGATCATGGGTAAGTTTGACTACGAGCAAAATCGCTGTATGCATTACAAAGTTATTGCCCTTGATTATTGAAAACAATGATTGATCATTTGAATGAGTGTTTACAACAAAGATTACAGTAACAGCAGATGGAAGTTTCTAGGCCCATATTGCATATTGTTACCTTGATGTAATTGGAGGGGCTTGGAAAGTTCATACACAGTGGAATTAGATGTACAAATCGACTTCTAATTCCCATCCCTAGGACCAACATTTATGTCTAATTCCCTACTGTCTACCAATATACTCGGTATCAAATATCCCCTTGTTGGTACCGGGTTCTGTCTAATTTCCTTCCAAGGTTTCATCAATGCTGTCTAATCTCAGGCGTATCCATCCATCCCACTAACACACAACTGGTAGGGGAAAATATTGATAGTTGCTTAAGCGAAGTAGACCAAAAAAAAAAGCATTTTTCATCAGTTATTTCCAGTCAAATTGACAGAATACTTACATATTTTTTGTATATTGTTATGTCATATTAGCCAGTACAGCATCCATAGGCTCTCTTATGCTTCTGGTTTAACTGACTTGCAACCAAATGGTTAATGGACGGACAGATTTTCACACTTATTTTTAACCTGATAAGTTGCATGTATCTTGAAAAGTGTACATATTACGTGTCGTGTCCTGTTATATTCTGTCAAACAGATTTGTAATAAACTTGTATATATCTATTGGTGTTGCTGTTAAGGTGTCTATTACCTTATTAGAACTATCAATGATATCCTATGTAACTTGGTGCATCACCCATCACACCACAGAATGTATTGCTTTATTATAGGAAGTAATCGAAGTAAACGTTTATCACTTAAGTAATATGTAAAGGATATGTTGTATTGTTAAGCAAAACAAATATAGGTGTTTCCTATTGCATGCTCTGAAAAAATAGAGTAGGTAGGCATAACTATTCTTCTTTTTATTTTTTTAATTATTTTTTTTGGAGCAAGATATTGTGAGATTCTACATGTATTTATCTCATAAACCCCATGCAAGTTGATGATACAACTGTAAGTTTCTCTGTGATGTCAGTTTACCTCGATATATTGTGATAAATCATTGTTCAGAACAAATTAATTGTTTTTTTATTTATTATTAAAAAGTTTTAGGGTCGGTCCCTTAAAAATAGGGTCGGTCGGGCCACCAGAAACCCAGGTTTTTTTTTTGTGCCTTAGCACAGTTACGGACTGATTATTGGCCAATAGGGCTAAAATATGTGAATATAAAATTCATCCGTCGTCCATTTTCTTACTGATCGCACTCTAGAACCTTCACATCTTTCATCCGATATTAACCAAACTTAACCAGAGTGTTGACTTCAATAAAAAATTGGCTCCATTCAAAAAACAGCTAGGTCGGATTAGATACACCAAAGTTGTGACCAAAATTATTATTCTAAGGGAAACAACTCTTATTTAATTCTTGTTGATACTCAGTACAAGTTATTTCCCTTGATTGAAGAAATTTACTAAGAAATTACCTCGGGGCCAGTTTGGGATCAAAGTTGGCCCTGGCCCAGAGGTAAAATAAAGGTGACTAAAAAATCGTCACTAAAAACTACAAAAGCACTAGGTGGTCAAATGTAGCTCCTTTGTTGTTGTTGATTTTACAAGTCATACATGTCCAGCTATTGGGTAAGGGACATCATTTTGGACAAATATAAGTTTTGAAATATTCAAACAATGCGGAACCATATCAAATTGTTTTCTGCAACTTCTTTATGAAGAAACAAGCAATTTTCTAATTAAAGCTTTTCTTGTAGTCTACATGTCTACATGTGGATATTTGATAACTCGCACCCTGGAGATTCAACTTAAAATACCAAGTCGAAGAGAAAAGAATCCTACAAATAATTTTAAAATCCATCTAATTTCCCTGAGTGTGACCACCATTGCCATAATGAGGGTCAACAACAATTGAACATATAAACAACAATTGGTACATTATTGAACATATAAAGCATCGCCTAACAAAGCATTATACGGCCATGTGGTAAGGATTTTAAGTTACAAGTATTTTCTAGGTGTCAGGTCAATAATTATGACCTTGACCTCTGACCTTCTGACAATAATATGAAATTGCCACAGAACAAAAAAAAACAAATTAACATTGTGACCTAAAATCTAAAGACCTCAAAATAAATAGGGATCATCCATGTCCCATTGGCAGTCTGTATGAAACTGATCCTGGGTTATAGTTATAGTGAGGAAACCAATTTTCTAGGCTTGCTCACCGCCACCTTGACGCCTTAAAAATAACAGGGATCATACTTTTCCCATGGGCAGTTTATCTAGGAAGTTTCAGGATCTTTGGCTGAAAGGTAGCCCAACAGTTTTTCTTTGCCGGGTCAACATGATCGTGTACCTAGTGACCTCAAAACTTATACATTTTCATGATCCTAGGTTGACAGATACTTCAGTTATAGGATGGAAGCCATTTGCCTATGCTTGGGCACAGTGACCATTAGCTTCAGCCTAGTGACCTCAAAAACAAAAGGAATCGGCCTTGTCTCACATGCAGTCTATATATGAAGTTTTATGATCCTAGGATGAAAGGTAATCAAGTGTTAGAGTGGAAGCCGTTTTTCTACGTCACCTTTGACATAAAGACCTCAAACATGGGCAGTCTATGAAATTGATCCTATGGTTGAAGGTACAAGAGTTATATTGCGAAAGTGTTTTTTCTATGTCGGGTCACCACAACCTTGACCTTTGACCTAAAAAATAATTGGGATCACCCATCTCCTAATGGGCAGTCTAACTACAAAGTTTCATAATCTTAGGTTGGAAGGTAGTTTATTTATAGTGAAGAAGTTGTTTTTCTATGTTGGGTCAATGCGACCCTGACCTTTGACCGTAAGACCTCAAAATAATAGGATCATAGGGATCATCATTGTCCCATGGTCAGTCCATGTAAGAATGTTCATGATCTTGTGTGTAATACTTCATGAGTTATCATGTGTAATTCAAACTGTATACTGACGGACTGGCAGACAAAGCCATACCATAATACGTCTAATTTTGCAAGAACTGGTGCATTGTTTAGTTGTTTTCTGCAGCTGGTAAAGTGCACAGTACTACACATACAGCTATTAGCCCTTAACCCGGTAAGCACGAATATAATAGCCTTTGCGTCCATTGTAAACCCAGATCAGCCTGCGAGTAACTCGCAGGCCGATCAGGGTTTACAATGTCCAGTTGCTGATCAGTCATTTCCCCAAATCACCTATTTTTACATAAACGGAATGGTTTTAATTCAAAGAAAGAACAGTTCATTACATGTATGTAGTGGGTTAAGGGTTAAACACGTTTAAAACCCATAGTTTAAATGGTTCATATCATTCCATATATACTGAAACCCAAAAGAAATGCAACACGGGAATTTTCGCTATATATTGTATGTACAATATGCTGCTGTTAATGGAATGGTACATGGCTATGTAAGACCTTTCTTTCGGAAAAAATACTAAAACAACATATACAACAGCAAATAGTATTCCTTCAAATTTTCATTATTGACAGAGTATGCGTTTGGCTCAAGCATGTGAGCAAACTTAGGATGCAAAATTTTGCAAACTCTTTACTTTAAATACAGTACTAAACTGGCTCAGTTTTCCAAAGAGGAACTGCAACATTTATGAATTTCTTTTTACAAGGTGTATTGTGCTTTAAACGTCTAGAACATCACAGCTGTGTCCTTTTTCTAATTAACTGCAACTTTTTTTTTTATAAAAACATCTTGGGAATTCTTTGGAATATTGTGTGGAATTAAGTGTGCAGTATATACAAGATAGCAGAAATTCCCGAGTTGCGTTTCTTTTGCATTTCAGTATATATCAAACCACTAAGCAGAAGCTTGGACCACTACAGAAACACGATTCCGTTATTTATATTTATTTTCATTAATTTCTATGCATAAATGAGCCACAGAATGTTTAATAAACTTTGCACATATAAATCATGTTTGTTAAAAAATACACAAGAAATAATTCAACATAAAAATCAACTGAACAACGTCAGAAAACGCTGGCTATAACAACGAACTACTGAAGGAAGGGTGTTTTACGCCATGTCGTTACATAAGTAGGTCATACTGTATGCGAAAACTTGATAACAATGTAAAAGCAAATAATTCAACATAAGGATCAATTACATCATGCCACTTAATACGCTGATTATGACAAGTAACTTGAATAAATATGAATGGTAAGTCAGTGTGCGAGAAAATTGATGAAATGGAAAATGAAATTATTCAACATAATCAATCGAACAATGTCATAAAAATACTGGTTAAAACAAAAAATTGAATTGTGTTTTACGACACATTAACACATTATGCGTAAAAACTGATGAAAAACGGAAATATTAAATAATTCAAAATAATGATCAATGATCATGATTTACAACCAGTCACTATCACTGTTGTATTTTACACACGTCCAGGATACAGAGGTCGGACATGGCGAATTACTAGACAGCCATGTGTCGAGTCGCTGTAGATCCTGTCTGCTTGCGAACCACTTTCCCATACACTCCAGGCACCACATGGACAGACAGTAACACTGCACACATTCCCCGACTTCCAGCTCATCGCAGTGCTTCTGTAATTTGACGTCTGATTCTTTCTGCATACACCCGATACAAGTGTCCTTTTCCTGCAAATATCACATCAACGTATTAGACTTGACGTCTGTTTCTTTCTGCATACACCCGATACAAGTGTCCTTTTCCTTCAAATATCACATCAAAGTATTAAATTTGACGTCTGATTCTTTCTGCATACACCCTATACAAGTGTCCTTTTCCTGCAAATATCACATCAACATATTAGATTTGAAGTCGAATTCTTTCTGCATACACCCGATACAAGTGTCCTTTTCCTGCAAATATCACATCAACATATTAGATATGACGTCTGATTCTTTCTGCATACATTCGATACACGTATCATTTTCATGCAAATATCACATCAACATATTAGATTTGACGTCTGATTCTTTCTGCATACACCCGATACAAGTGTCCTTTTCCTGCAAATATCACATCAACGTATTAGACTTGACGTCTGTTTCTTTCTGCATACACCCTATACAAGTGTCCTTTTCCTGAAAATAACACATCAATATATTATATTTGAAGTCGGATTCTTTCTGCATACACCCGATACAAGTGTCCTTTTCCTCAAAATATGACATCAGCATATTAGATTTGAAGTCGGATTCTTTCTGCATACACCCTATACAAGTGTCATTTTCCTGAAAATATCACACCAACATATTAAATTTGACGTCTGATTTTTTCTGCATACACCCTATACGTCTCACACCACAATTAATTTTCCATAGGGTCCCATTGTAATGTTTTTGTTCGTGGCATAGAGATAAAAAAGATTTTGTAACATGTATTTATGCTTGAATTCTTCATTGATCCAATATCTGCATGTTATTAACTTTTAACAAATATTTACCAGATTGAACTTTAATATTTCATGTTTGCGTGACACCTATCAAACTTCAGACACAAATACAACCCAGTGGTGATTAGACCCATGATGTGTAAAATGAGGCAGAATTAGCTAGAAATCTTATATCAACATGCGTTTTTCTGAGATCTCTTCCTAAAATGCTGTAGATTTAGAACCTGGTAAAGATAAATCAATGTATCCTGTAAAATGTAGAAAAGCGAACTTGTTTTTTTTATCTACCTCCTTCTGTAGGGCAGGAGTATTCAAGGGATATAATAGTGTTGTGAGTCCTATACAAGTGTCATTGTCCTGAAAATATCACATCAACATATTAGATTTGAAGTCTGATTCCTTCTGCATACACCCTATACATGTGTCCTTTTCCTGCAAATATCACATCAACATATTAGATTTGACGTCTGATTCTTTCTGCATACACCCTATACAAGTGTCTTTCTCCTGCAAATATCACATCAACATATTAGATTTGAAGTCTGATTCCTTCTGCATACACCCTATACATGTGTCCTTTTCCTGCAAATATCACATCAACATATTAGATTTGAAGTCTGATTCTTTCTGCATACACCCTATACAAGTGCCCTTCTGCAAATATCACATCAACATATTAGATTTAACGTCTGATTCTTTCTGCATACACACTATCCAAGTGTCCTTTTCCTGCAAATATCACACCAACATATTAAATTTGACGTCTGATTTTTTCTGCATACACCCTATACGTCTCACACCACAATTAATTTTCCATAGGGTCCCATTGTAATGTTTTTGTTCGTGGCATAGAGATAAAAAAGATTTTGTAACATGTATTTATGCTTGAATTCTTCATTGATCCAATATCTGCATGTTATTAACTTTTAACAAATATTTACCAGATTGAACTTTAATATTTCATGTTTGCGTGACACCTATCAAACTTCAGACACAAATACAACCCAGTGGTGATTAGACCCATGATGTGTAAAATGAGGCAGAATTAGCTAGAAATCTTATATCAACATGCGTTTTTCTGAGATCTCTTCCTAAAATGCTGTAGATTTAGAACCTGGTAAAGATAAATCAATGTATCCTGTAAAATGTAGAAAAGCGAACTTGTTTTTTTTATCTACCTCCTTCTGTAGGGCAGGAGTATTCAAGGGATATAATAGTGTTGTGAGTCCTATACAAGTGTCATTGTCCTGAAAATATCACATCAACATATTAGATTTGAAGTCTGATTCCTTCTGCATACACCCTATACATGTGTCCTTTTCCTGCAAATATCACATCAACATATTAGATTTGACGTCTGATTCTTTCTGCATACACCCTATACAAGTGTCTTTCTCCTGCAAATATCACATCAACATATTAGATTTGAAGTCTGATTCCTTCTGCATACACCCTATACATGTGTCCTTTTCCTGCAAATATCACATCAACATATTAGATTTGAAGTCTGATTCTTTCTGCATACACCCTATACAAGTGCCCTTCTGCAAATATCACATCAACATATTAGATTTAACGTCTGATTCTTTCTGCATACACACTATCCAAGTGTCCTTTTCCTGCAAATATCACATTAACATATTAGATTTGAAGTCTGATTCTTTCTGCATACACCGTATACAAGTGTCCTTCACCTGTAAATATCACATTTGAAGTCCGATTCTTTCTGCATACACTCCATACATGTATCCTTCTCCTGCAAATATCACAGCAACATATTAGACTTGACGTCTGATTCTTTCTGCATACACCCTATACAAGTGTCTTTCTCCTGCAAATATCACATCAACATATTAGATTTGAAGTCTGATTCTTTCTGCATACACCCTATACAAGTGTCCTCCTGCAAATATCCTAGCAACATATTAGATTTGAAGTCTGATTCTTTCTGCATACACCGTATACAAGTGTCCTTCACCTGCAAATATCACATTTGAAGTCCGATTCATTCTGCATACACTCCATACAAGTATCCTTCTCCTGCAAATATCACAGCAACATATTAGATTTGAAGTCTGATGCTGCATACACCCTATACAAGTGTCCTTCTCCTGCAAATATCACAGCAACATATTAGATTTGACGTCTGATTATTTCTGCATACACCCTATACAAATGTCCTTCTCCTGCAAATATCACAGCAACATATTACATTTGAAGTCTGATGCTGCATACACCCTTACAAGTGTCCTTCCCCTGAAAATATCACAGCAACATATTAGATTTGAAGTCTGATTCTTTCTGCATACACCGTATACAAGTGTCCTATTCCTGCAATTATCACAGCAACATGTTATATTTGAAGGCTGATACTGCATACACCCTATACAAGTGTCATCCTGCACATATCACATATGAAGTCTGATTCTTTCTGCATATACCCTATACAAGTGTCCTCCTGCAAATATCACATCAACATATTAAGATTTGACGTCTGATTCTTTCTGCATACAGCCTATACAAGTGTATTTCTCCTGCAAATATCACTTCAGCATATTAGATTTGACGTCTGTTTCTTTCTGCATACACCCTATACATGTGTCCTTCTCCTGCAAATATCAAATCAACATATTAGATTTGACATCCTATTCTTTTTCCATGCATATTTGCTTCCGTGGTCGAGAGAGTAAAGACGCTGCGTTTGAAACCATCTCGCCTCTCACTGCTATGGGTCTGAATCCCACTGGAAGCTAGACTCATGAGAAAGTGTTGATTCTTACGGATAGCGGGAGGTATACAGTAGTGGTTCTACCCTTGAATAATAATCTTTAGTACAAAACAACAAACGTGTTACCAATTTATCCCACAGCACAATACAACCCATATAATAGTGCATTATATTTCATGTTTAACTTTCAAAGTTTTTATTCTGACGCAAATTCTAAGGCAGTACTATACATATGAAATCTAAGATAACCATCAAGTCACTTATTACTGTCAAAGCAGATTACTCTTGTTCTCTTGTGTCACGTTAAGCCCTGTTGACACATGTCACTGGACCCTCATATCTACATGATCATACCCATCCAACAGATGGAGTCATACATATACCTTGGCTGACATAAATATACTACTCAATGTTTGCTAAGCACCAAGATTTTAATTCGACATTGTACGGTGGCTGGTTTTACGTCGTACAAAGCGAACAATAAAGTGACGGCTGATTGCATTTGATCATTCTATACTCAACAGATCTATACTTAAACCATATAAAAGAAACCATAAATATCCTTCATCTGGGTTCAAACGTAAGGCGAAAAAGGTTTAGTGCTTAGCAAACTTTGAATAGTATAACATCCAGTGTGATTAGGGCAAAAAAAAAAAACCTGTGTTTCCGGAGGCCCGACCGACCCTATTTTTAAGGGGCCGATCCTAAAACGTTTTATGAAAAAATTAAATAAAATAAATAAAAATTAAATTTGTTCTGAACAATGATTTATCATAATATATCGAGATAAACTGACATCACAGAGAAACGTCCAGTTGTATCATAAACTTGTATGGGGTTTATGAGATAAATACATGTAGAATCTCACAATACCTTTCTCCAAAAAAAAAAAAAAAAAAGCAAATGCCTACCGACCTACCCTATTTTTTTTAGAGCATGCAATAGGAAACACACGTTTTTTTTGGCCTTACCATTCCTTCACGAAGATGAAACATGGGATTAATGTTAACCGATATATCATCTAGCATGCTTACCGGTCCTTCAGGAAGATGGAACATGGGACTGATATTAACCGATATATCATCTAGTGTGCTTACCGGTCCTTTAGGAAGATGGAACATGGGACTGATATTAACAGATATATCATCTAGTGTGCTTACCATTCCTTTTGAAGATGGAACATGGGATTGATATTAACCGGTATTTCATCTAGTGTGCTTACCATTCTTTTTGGAAGATGGAACATAGGGCTGATATTAATCGATATATCATCGATGTATTTTGAGGATATTTCAATACATAAACTTGTGTCATGTAAACTGTTTTTTGAATATCTTAACAAATATTAGTTATATTTATTTTTATTTATACTACATGCATTACATGTGTTTGGGCCGGTGGCCTTTATCTCTAATAAACATTAGATTATAATTTTGCATTGTGGCCTTCAAATACATTTTGGCACCAACACTCTGAAATACGATCGTGGAGCCTGTTTTTTTTTTGTTTTTATTTTAAATGTTGGTTGCACTTTTGTAATTGCTACCGTCAAATGCACGTGTATTTTTACCGTGATTGTTGATTTTCAACTAAATTTTAAATACCACATTGCAACAGGTTCTAGGATGCACCAAACCTCTCTCTAACCATATTGTCATCCCAGTAAAATGGCACAGTGTAAATGAAGAAATCCCCGCCATGTTATATTCTCTAACTAACAAACACTGCATAATTAATAGGCAATAGAGTGTTTGTTTTAATACGCTCTAGAAAGAGTTCAACAATGAGCACGTGTCAAAGAGGTACTGGTCTTGATTATTCAAAACTAGCAGCATTCTCGCCATCACGGTCTATTTAATGAACGGTTCCCGATCATCAACAACGATCATCAACAACTTTATGTTGACGGACTATTTTTATAAGATCTCCGACAAGTTTGTTTGACAATAAGCACAACACATATAATTATGTGTTACGAAGGCTCTTGATTACTAAACAATAAGGAAATGTAGCTGATTAACTTTAGTAAAGAGTTTCAAATTTTCACCGAATTTGATTTGGAGTTTTTCAACCATTGGGACCCTTCAAACTGGAGTATCCTGTATATCTTTCAATCCAAATATTCTGAAACTCTCATACAACTTTAAATTTCTATAATGTGTAACATATCTTTCCTTATCCTTCAATGTAGTAAAAGGTTTCCTTATTTTATTCCCAAATCAAACTTACTCTTCAAGTTCCTGCAGTAGTCCGACAACCACTCATCTTTTATATTTAAACTTTCCGGAGCAAGAGGATAATCATTATGCAAGTCATGCAACTCTTTTGGATATTCAAGATCACACTCAACAATCCCTTCTTCAAATTTATCAACCCATTTAAAATTAGCAGTTGGTAGCGGCTGACACATTGCCCACCCGTACAAGTTGTTAGCATCAAGATACATTATATACTTGCTCCGTTTACTACTATCATAGTTTTCCATATACTTATTATCCTTGTTGGTTAGAGATTATATCATGGCGGGGATTTCTTTATTTACACTGTCCTGTTTTAATGGGATGAAGTAGGGTAAGTGTGGGGTTTGGTGCACCCTAGAACCGGTTTAAACCCCCAGTGGCCTACTTTGCCACTGACCGGTCCAAGGCGGTAGCCCTATTGTTAACCCTTTTGTGTTTGTGATGTCGTTTGCATTTATTATTGCTTTTGCCTTCTTGTTTGTCTGTTTGCGTGTTTGTTTCTGTGTTTTGTGGTTGACTGTCGTCCTTGAATGCTACTTTCTTTATTTGTTATCTAAAACTTTGGAACAGTCGAAGTATCAGGTCTTGTCACAAAAACTTGAAAAGATAGCAAAGAAGAATAATAAAATTCCAGTAGAAGATATACTGGAGTGTTCAAATGATGAAGTTATCCCTGTGAATACTTTAGATTCAGATAATCAGACAATAGTCATTTTTGATGATTATGTTTGTGACTGTAACCAAAATGATAGTGTCAATTATTTCATCCAAGGCAGGCATAAGAATTGTTGTGTAATATGTTTATCGCAATCTTACTACAAAACTCCCACAGATATTCGTTTGAACTGTTCTCATTACATTTTCTTCGAGACTCCTGTTAATCGTGAGCTGGGTATGCTTTCCAACGAACAAGGTGTTAGCAAAGAGCAGTACAGAAAAGTAACTGACAAACAGTACGATTTTCTGTATCTTGATCGTCCTAGGAAGTTGGTAAAGCATTAGTTCAACTGTGAAATTTAATCTATTATATATAATGGGACTTTTTAATGAACTTGGAAGCGAGGAAACTAGCTCAGGCGGTGTTAATATTACACATTTTGGTATTGTGCTGTCTGAGTATGTAAAACAGAAACATCTGGTTAATTATCTTTACAAGGGCAAGAACCAGGGAAATATTCTGAGAAGTGATCTTGACATGGATAATAGAATTATCAATGTTGGCAATCCAGAAAAAGCAGATGATGCATCAACAAAGCAATTTACTGTAAGAAGAGTAGCAAAGATCATACGTGATTATAGTATTGATAAAATTCCAGACATGATGTAAAAATTAACAACAGGTGTTGCTTGCAATATAAGTCTGATACAAAAGCAATTACAAACAAACCGTGAGAAAATGGTTGAAATTTAAAATGGTTTGAAAGATGAAGTAAAACTTCTAGGTGATGCTTTAAAAGAGTTAGAAAAGAAAAGAGATGGATTGGAAGATAGCGAAAACTACAAGAAATTAAGTGAACAAATAAAATCTGGCGTTGACAGTATTGAAAAAGAGATTGGAGAAATCAATAAACAAATGGTTGATAACAATGAACTTGAAGCTGCACAAATGAGAACTGCTTTTACTACCGAAATATTTAAAATTAAAATATCAAATGAACAGATAAACACTAACTTTGACGATATCAACAAAGAGTTTGAAGACATCAACACGAAAATGGTTGACGGCAAGTCGCTGGAGACTGCTTTGAGAAAAATGGTTGACAAAAATGAACTCTTGACTGCTATTGTCACAAAATGTCACGGGTAGAGCGTACTGGTCGTACATAGCTCTTGTTATCGGTTACACCCAAATCTATTGTTCGAGTTGAAACAATTTCACAGTATTCATGATCTATTCATGTAACACGTAAAAGCGTGCACATTTTAAGTGGCCGCCAGAGAGGCCGTGTCATAAGTTTAGTTTTGTGCTAATGCATGTAAACGTATAGGTATAGTTTCCTTAAACGGCAAAATTGTATAAGGGGCCTCTCGTGTAGATTCAATACTGCAGATTTAGCCACGTTTGTCACGGACTGAACGGGGGAAATAATGATTTGGGCGTAAAGTTTGCTATAAAACCCATTGTCTTCTAGCTCTCGCCGGGATGATCGATAGTACTTTGTTGGAACAGAGATTGGACGGCAAAATTCATAGGCAACATGTGGTTAGTAGTTTTATTAAACTTTTATCGTACATTTGTATTCAGTGGGCGGCGCCATCTTGTTTGGCGGTTACGACATCCGGTTAGCATTGATGTTTCTCAAACATAACTTTAGACTAGCATATGATTTTGAAGTTACTTTATTAGATGTAATTATTGTAATTGATCATTAATTGTAAAACAATATTAATTTGATAACAGTGGATAATAGGTGCATTAGTTAACGCTGGCGTATAACTCAGTGATTGTAATACACGATTGTTAACATTAGTTAACAATGAGATGAGTGACAAGAATAAATGTTCGACGCGTATGCATAGCGTTGTATAATGTGGTCATTAGTTGACATGCGTGCATGCATAACTCAGTGAGTGTAATTGAGTAATTGGATCATGTTTATATTACATGTATTAGGGGCATTGATTAACAGCGACGTACATAGCGTATACATGGCGTTGTAGAATATGTATACATTGCTACTCACCATTAGTACAGCTTACATATATTGATTGAATAATGATTTGTTTGGGTAATGATAATTATGCAAGATTGTTATGTTTGTCAACCGACATCTAAAACGTATGTATAATTACAGCCTAAGCCATCCAGGATATAAGCCATCCAGGGTTGGAGTGGAGCTAAGCTTCCACGATTAACGTAAAGAGCGGTGGAGACGGTCCCCGTACCTGTGTCAGCATGGCCAGGTTTTACTAACGACAACCCCCGGGACACAAGGTGGGCCCGTTACCAGTCCTCACTGGAGGAATATCACTCACAATCGCAGTGGAGGTTAACTATCATTGCATCGCGTCATCAACCCTTACAGAAGGCATTTGATGACAATCATCCATTGAATTCGCGCATCATCATCTTCATGAGCTCTCGCGCATCACAGTTATCGCGCTAGATCAACATTGTTATAGCTTTAACAACACTTGAGTGTCTTAGACATTCAGTATTTATAACAATACTAAGAACGTCGTAAACGTTCATGAGAACATTCTTTTCATAGTTCATTTGTGTATTCGCTTGTTTTTTTTAGATAATTGTATATATATTAAACATATTTTAAAAGTTGCATTAAACTTATGTAAATGCATTCACCGTCATTGATTCTTTCCTGAGTTAGCCCAACCACTAAGGTCATCCTGTGACAGCTATTACTGGTGTCAGAAGTAGGATTTTGGGCGACTACGGAGGGAAAGAATCAATAAGTGATCTTTATTATGATATACTAAATCTCTACTTATTATTTTAGAATTGTGTACCACCTCTGATCCATCACGGCGACTGTCGACGATCACGGCCACAGCTTGGAAGTCAAGACATGACAAGGGTAGGGTGAGTCCAAACTGTTGTTTTGTCCGTTCTTTCCTTGGCGCGAGGTCGCAGTGGCCTACACGAGTGGGTCTGAGGCACTTTTGCTCAATAATTTGGGTGTTTGTTTTTACCTCCCTTGATATACACATAGTATCTAATTAGGTTGGCGAACAAGACGTTCTACTCATGTTGTGACACTCGAGTATACTTATATTGATGGGAGAAGTAAATATACATGTACATGTTATACACATTTCTATGATTGTTTAAGGTTTATGTCCAATATCAAATATAGATATTTTATGTAGTGTATATGTTTTGTGGAAGCTAGATACTATCTATATATAACCGTTAGTAGTTAGCGCTAGTACAAATGTGTATGTAACTTGTCCTATGATGATGCCCAGGTATTTACTGAGGACACAGTGACTTACTATTAGTAGTTAGGTGAGTAGAATTATTAGTGACGTGTGTATTGTAATTATTGTAGTGTGTAGTCCACAATGTCCATAACCATGACGTCCATAAAGGATCTTACGGAAATGGGTAAGGAGTTAGGGTATGCTGGAGAGGAGCTTAGAACCTTTGTTAAAGACGAACAGGCTAAGGAAAGGGAATTTAGACTTAAGAAAAGAGAATTAGCAAAGCAGGAAAGAGATGAACAAAGTAGACTAGCTAAAGAGAAGCTAGAATTCGAAAGTAGGTTAGCTAAAGAGAAGCGAGATGAAGAAAGTAGACTAGCCACAGAGAAGTTAGAATTAGAAGGTAGGTTAGCTAAAGAGAAGCGAGATGAAGAAAGTAGACTAGCCACAGAGAAGTTAGAATTAGAAAGTAGAATAGTAAGGGAGAAGAAAGAGGCGGATAAAGAGCAGATAGAATTAGCACGGCAGTTAGAACATGAGAGGTTCGAAACAGATGGTAGACTAACTCAGGCTAAGGCAATGATGGAGAGGGAGAAATCAGAGTTTGAGCATAAGTTAGCTTTAGAGTTGGAAGCAGCTAAGACACATAGTAAGGAAAGTAAAACTGAAGGGAAAGATAGTTATTCTGGGAAGTTAAAAGGTTCGAAGTTACCATACTTTGATGCTGACAAAGATAACATGGACAGTTACTTGTTACGGTTCGAGCGTTATGCTGAGTTACAGGAATGGACCAAAGATAAGTGGGCAGTTCATTTAAGTGCGTTATTGAGAGGCAAGGCCTTAGATGTATTTTCTAGATTACCTAGTGTAGATGCTCTTGACTATGACAAGTTAAAGGATGCTCTTTTAAAGAGATTTGAGTTAACTGAAGAAGGTTTTAGAAAGCGGTTTAGAGCTTGTCTGCCTGAGAAAGGCGAGTCATTTATTCAGTTTATTAGTAGGTATAGAAATTACTTAGATAGGTGGTTAGAGTTAGGGAAGGTAGCGCAGACTTATCAGGGCCTCATAGATTTCTTGTTGCGGGACCAGCTATTCAATGTTTGTAGTAGAGATCTGTTCTTATTTCTTAAAGAAAGAAAACTAACTAGTGTAGATGAAATGGCAACTCAAGCAGATCAGTTTGCCGAGGCTAGAGGTGGAGCTCATAATGTAGTGTCGAAAGACAGAACTTTTAGAGATAGGCAAGGGGACGATCATAAACAGAAAGGCCAGAGTTGAAACTATAGAGGTGGAGGTAGTTCGATGGGTGCTAGAGGAGGTAGCAATAGTGGTAACATAGGTAGACCTTTTATTCGTTGTCGTCACTGTAATGGGAATCATGCTTCACATGAGTGTAGGAAAGCGGTGAAAGTGTCCGCTGTCGTAGAAAATTTTAGTGACAATAGTAGAGTGGACAACAATGTAGGTAGTCCGAACCAATGTTTTA